>JAULJZ010074618.1:1882-12939 GCA_032270985.1 Heliamphora pulchella | reverse complement strand
ATGAAATGAAATATATGAATTGAAATTGAATTTTTAACCTGATCACTCCAAAAGAGAGAGAATGGAGTTAGAAGGATCGGAGATCTAAACGAGGTACCTAGATTGGCGGGGAATCCTCAAGTCGGGAATGTGCTTCAATGGGCTAATCCTCAGGTGATGATCCAAGCAAAACTTCAACGTCGGTTGGAGGTTTGGCAGGGTTTCGGCGTCGGAGCTCGGGATAGCTCGATATATCGGCAGAGTCTCTCTCACTCAAAATTCGTACTGAAAACTTACGTTGGGGTACAGTATTTATAGAATTATTTAACCAATGAGATGTTACCACGTTTTGGGACACGTTAGGCCATTTGAAGTTGACGGTCGCCATAATGCAAGCTGGCGATCGCCATGTTTTTGAAAAGTTTCACAAAGTTCTATGGCCGTCGCCACAATGGAAGTTGGCAGTCGCCATGTTGAAAGGTGGCGATCACCATTTTTGGCTAGAGTTTCTACAAAGTTCTATGGCGGGCGCCATAAAGAGAGTTGGCGGTCGCCTTACTTGGGCAGTAAGTTCCGATGGTTCGTCAAAATTTCATTGGTTTGAAGGTTTCGGGTTCAGATACCGAACTTGGATCACTTTTCGAGGATCGTGCAGAGGCACTAATTCACCTGTTTTCATCATCGGATTCACCTAAGATTTAGGCGGGGTTAAATTGGGGTGTCTACATAGAGAGGATTTCTTGCCTCTCTCTTGGTGGACATCCATTGGAGGCTTAAGCTTGGCGTTGGAAGCTCGTTTCTCACTGTTTGGTTTGAGATTTCGGTCAATTGGAGTTTGTTCGGATTTGATTCTAGTTGCTAGAACTTCAAAAAGGTAGAATCTATAACCATCTTTAAAAATCTATGTGAAACGAGTTGTATATTTAAAAATATATACATGAAAGTATGAAAATGATGTTTGAAACCCTAGTATTGGGTTTGATGGTGGAGTTGAACAAATCTTGAACTTGTGAATGATTTAAGATGTTTTTAAATTATTATTGTGGTTAGATATGGTTGGGTTTAAAAAATAAAAAGTTAGAGTTTGGTTTTAGGGTTAATCCATAAAAAATGAATTTTTTTAGAATAAAGGATTAAATGATAAAATTGATGAATGATTTAATAAATCTTGAGATGCGGGAACCTTTAATTTGTGTTTTGAAAAATTAAGGTTCGATTATTGTTAAAATCATAAAAAATAGAGGATTTTGGGATCGTTGGGGCCGAATGGTGAAATTGATTGGATTTTTAAGAAATTAGGACTTATATTACTTCATAGATATGTTAATTTCATAAATCTTTGAAATTGATAAAAAAAAGGTGTATCGTTGGATTGAGAGCTTTAAATAAATTTCATAAATTGTGGGATGTGAATAATGGTGTGAGATATGTGAATTGATTGTATCTTCCTAAGTTAATTTAAATATGATAATGATAAAGATGTTTGAATTGTTGATAATTGAAACCTTAATGGTGTTGAGTTTGACAAGAGGAGCTGGGTTGACAGTTGGACTCGAGTTGGTTTAAAATGTGAATGACTTAATTAAAGTACCGTGTGAATGAAATGATTAAGTTTGAGCATGAGTTGCTCCTCGGTGAAAGACCGAAAACTTGTACAATGTAAGGTAGACCCTTCTTTTGAGTTAATTCCCATAAAAGCGTGCTCTTAGATGGCCCACCCATCGATATTTTCAAGAAAAATCGAAAATGTGCGCTTTTTGTGTCAGGCTATAGGATGTGTATTTATTCATTGGGTCTCAAGTGGCCCAGTGGTGATAAATACGCCTGGGTCTACAGGCGCCGTTCGGGTTTGGTACTTAATTAAATTATTGAATAAACTTGGGGTTGCAAAACCATATAATGAAATGGAAATTGGGAATTTTTGGTTGTTGAACTTAAAGGATGAAATTGATAATGTATGTATATGTGTGTGTGCGTGTGCATGAGTTGTGAACTTGAGGACTTGGAATAAGAGTAATGAAATGAGAATAAATGACTAAGTGATGGGTTTGTCTTGAGTAAAGAAAACCGGTTATGTGAAATGGGTTTATTAATGGAAAACAAGTTTAGTTTTAGGTAAAACTATCGTTGCATTTCGCATAACCATCCTCGCATATCATGTATATGTTCATTATTAATCATTTTTCTCCGAGCCTCGGCTCATGTTGTTTAACAACATTTCAGGTGATAGCTGAAGGAAAACCAAGGATCGTGGAGTTCGATCGTGAAGACCATTTATGCAATTTCAATAGGATTGTACTTGTAATTCCTTTGAAAACATTGGATATATATATTTATATATATTTGTGCGTTAGAGTAACCCGTTTGTAAGGTCTTAAGGCCATGATTTCATATTTTGTATACATGTGAGGACGTGAGCCCTTGTTTTGATTTGGAATTATCGATTTTGAATATAACGTTATGATGCTAAAACTTTGATTTTTTAAGTTTTCGGGTTGAATGGAGTTGTTTCATTACCAAGTATATGTTTTACTTCACAATTTTGCCTATTTAAAATTATGTTCAAAGGTTAAGAAAAACGGTTGACTTTTCAACTCTTAGAAAAATTTTTTGGATTTTGGCTATGAGGCTCTCGGGTACCTCACCACTCGAATAGACTGCCATTATGTGAAAAATGTTGGGTTTTTGTTTAGACAAGGGGGTTTGTGGGTTACTCTCTTGAGTACTCTTGTAGGTATAAAATGGCATATTTTGATAATTATTTAATAGATAAAACTCTTATTCTTATTAGTATTTTTGCTTTCGCATGAGTTTAATTGTTTAAAAATTGGGACGTTATAATAATTGCGTCCCTACATACATGAACATTAACCTGCTAAATACATGAACATGAACATCACAATACCTTCTAGAAAAATGTGTAGAAACTTTAATTTGAAATCAAGTTTAATATTTCAACATTCTAATTCCATGACCGTACAATATTGGTTCAAAGTTTGAAATGCTCATGAAAAAAGTTAATAATGTACGGTAGTCCCCACCTAACATTATCGAGTTAATACAAAATGCTATCTTTTGTTGTTAAAAAAAACAAAACAAATTAAGTACTTGATTATCACTATCAGAACGATCTTATTTTATTTGTGGATATTCCACTCGATAATTCTTGATAGATTTACATTTCAAATCATCAAAGTATCCACAACTGACGCCACACCAAATTACACCACTATTTTTCTTAATAGTAAAAGAGAAACCAGTATATTACTAAAAGGTGTGAGTTACAAGTTAAGGAAACTTATGAAATAACAACTCATAAGAAACTAAGTATACTGGGATACTGGAGGGTCCCCATGATCTGGTAAGCTTTATTTACTACAAAGGCGATATCAGAGTGGGTGAGGGTGAGATACTGGAGAGTTCCCACGATCTAGCGATATTGGAAAGGATCAGAAAGTGGTGTGTCAATAGTTTTGGAGAGATTGAGGATGGTAGAGCTCGGAGTTAAGACGGGTTTGCAAGTTTGCATGCTAACCTTAGAGAGAAGATCAGTGATGTACCGACGTTGAGAGAGATGCAAACCCATAGAAGTATAAGTTACTTCGATGCCCAAAAAATAATGGATGAGGGGTGGTTGCTGGTGACTAGGATGTCGTCCACATAAATCATAAGATAAATCCAAGTCTCGCCACTCTGATAAGTGAATAAAAAGGCATTAGATTTTGATGCCTGAAATCCATGTGACAGAAGAAACTTAGAAAGTCGAGTGAATCATGCATGAGGTGCTTGTTTGAGTCCATATAGTGATTTTCAAAGCTTGCACACATAGTTAGGATGATTTGGGTCCACTAAATCGGGTGGTTGAGTCATAAAGGCCGGCTTAGATAGAAATCTATTTTGGAAAGCATTATTAACATCAAGCAGATGAACCGTCCAACCAAGAGAGGGTGGCTAAAGCTAAAACTGTACTAACAGTTGCGGGTTTAACGAAAGGACTAAAAGTTTCAAAATAGTCAACACCAAATTCTTGTTGAAAGCCTTTAGCGACCAGACGAGCCTTGAAGCGGTCAATACTGCCATCAGGTTTGCGTTTAATGTGGTATATCCATTTGCAATTGATAACATTAAGTGCAGAGGTACGCGAAACAAGCGTTTAGGTGCCATTTTGGATGAGAATATTGATCTCGGTACACATAGTTTGCCGCTAACATGGAAGCTTGGAAGCATTGGTATAGCAAGTGAGTTTTATGTGTTCCTTGTGTGAAGGAGAAGATGTTGAGGTGATAAGGTGGGCTTGAGGGACTGGAGGTTTCATTAAACAAAGTCACATGAGATGAGTATATGTGATAGGAGCAATATTGGTTGAAGAATTGGGGTGAGGGCAGTTAAAATCGATCACAAATTGAATACTGGGGAAGGATGAGGAGAGGGGAAAATTTAAAGATAAAGGAGGCTATTGGGGTGACAAAGATTGAGTTAGAAGAGTTGTTCGAGACATAGAGATAGGGTTTCGAGAATGAGGCAATAAGGATGCATTTAAATTTGAAGTGGTTGCTTGCAGTAAGTGAGAGCGGGCTCGGGGCAAGGAGGGAGAGGGATTGTTGTGCGGTGGTGTGGGAAAAGATAAGGAGCAATTAGAACTAAAAGGAGAGGAACTGGGCGGATGTGGTTATGTGGTAGGATTGGGTACTACAAATGACTAGGTGCTAGTGGGGTTTAAGCATTTGGAGTGGTTAGTGGGGATCTAATGTGATTGTGTGTGTTGTACCACTGCTCATGGAATCTGATTGGATTGGGTTCTAAACAATGGACTAAGACCTAGAAGAGAGGGACCCGCGAATGAAAAATTATGCTCGTCAAAGCGAACATATCTAGCAAACTATATGCAGCCCATACTACGATCAAGACAATGATATCCATGATGGGAGGGGCTATAACCAAGAAAAAAACACACGGTGCAGAACAATAGAAAAATTTGTGATAATTTTAAGGATGAAGAAATGGGTAGCAAAGACGACCAAAGATTTTTAAAAAATTATAACCGGGTTTTAGATGAAAGAGACATTCATGAGGAGATAGATTGTTGGACATGAGAGAAGGAAGACGATTGATGAGAAAAATAGTTATTTCAAAGGCAAAATGCCAATATCTTTTAAGGTTTCAAAGGCAAAGTGCCAATATTTTTGAGGGACTGAAGCATGCACAAGCAAGTAAAGCTAAGCCAATCTCAACGACATGGCAATTAAAGCGTTTAATTTTTCCATTTTGTTTATGAGTATGAGGACATAAAAGACGATGGATAATACCATACTATTTGAAGAAAGTTATTAGAGAATGATATTCCCAGCTCCAATCAATTTGAATTTGTTTTATTTGAGTAGAAAATTGTCGTTTAACCAACAACTTAAATTGAATGAACATTTGAAATACATCAAATTTGAGAGAATTGAAAAAATACCATAAATACTTGAAAAGAGTATCAAGAAATAATATAAAATAATGATGGCCATCAGAAGATGGAACAGGAGATGGGCTCCATACATCACTAAAAATAATTTCTAATAGTGCTGAATATTGAGAGTTCGTTACAGATAAAGGTAAACGACATGACTTTCCTAGTTGGTAGGAATGACAAAGTGCTAACTTTTTATTGCAAGAAGACGACAAATTATTCTGAACAGGAATTTGACAAAGAACACGACGGTGGGAATGACCAAGACGATGATGCAAGACAGATGAATGGAGGGCGAGACTAGAGTAGATGTAGAGAGCTTGTAAAGACCGAATTCATTTTCCCCTCGAAGGACTTTTTGGGTGACTTGATCCTTGATTAAAAAAAAATGGGAGGGGTGAAACTCAAAGAATACATTGTTATCCTTACTAAATTGAGAGACGAAAAGAAGTGATTTAGTGAGAGAGGAAACATGTAAGACAGAAAAGATGAAACGAAGTATAGATGGTGTGAGGATTGTGATTTTATCAATTTTTGTAATTGGAAGTCCTTTACCATTTCCAACACGAAGTTGGTCTGAACCATGGTAATTATCATAATGAGATAGGGCAACAAGATGAGGAGTAGCGTGATGAGTGGTGCCGGTGTTAGAAAATCAATTAGCAAGAGGAGTAGGTGCATGAGCAAATGAGGCAAGATGAGTAGAAAGAGCAATGGTGTGGCTGTACCGTTGATAACAGAATGGTGCTGTGTGATTATGCCCATGGTAAATTTAACAATGAGGCCTGACATCTGTGGATGGTGGGCGATGATTGCTTCTGGAGTTGGTGGAACGATGACCATTCTGACGGCCACGGCCACGACCACAGGCATTATGACCACCACGACCATGCTGATCAGAATTTGAACTACGGTGAACAATATTAGCTTGTGAAGAGGACTTAGAATGGTCAGCAACGAAAATAGAGGAAAAAATATTTGAATGGAGAAACTCATAACTGAGGAGAAGGCTATGTAACTCCGAATAAGAGACGGGAGATGAGTGAGTAGCTAGGGATGTCACATGATCACGAAACATGGAATTCAAGCATTTGAACATGTAGAGATTGAAATCATGTAGAGAAAGCGAACGACCAGTAGTAGAAAGATCATGACATAATTAAAGTTTTGGTTTTGTAGAGGTATTAAGTTGAGGTATATTGCCTTTTTTGGGATTCTAAAGATGCAAGTGTAGTTGCATAATGCGAGTATGTGAAGAAGATGCAAGTGCAGACTCGAGAGTATACCAAATATCATGGGACGAAGTGAGGCCAGCGATAAGGGGAAGCACATCATCTGATAAAGAGTCAATTAAGAGACTCATTAATAATTGATCCTGAGCAACCCAGGCTTCAAAATCATAATTTTCAGTGGTGGTATCGTGGTGGGTAATAGCAGGAGGGACAAGAATATGAGCCATCAACATAGCCAAGAAGTCGTTGACCTCGAAGGTACGGTACTAGTTGGGTTTTTCAATAGAGGTAGTTGGTGTTAGTGAGTTTAAAAGAGCAAATGGTGAGCACTGGTGAGAGGAAGAGAGGAAGAGGAAATCGATGGGGGATAACTACTGGAAGTAGGCATAGTTGACTTTGGTGAGGTGGGCAATGAAGACGAAGTTGAAAGAGATGCCACAGCCATCGGCGTAAAAGGCTAAGACTGAAGAAATGGGAATTGATCAAAATGCTGAAGAGACACACAGCTAAAAGAAACCCACATGTGAAGGAAATTCACGAGTGAAAGAAATGGAAAATGATCAAAATGGATGAAAGAAATGGAAAATGATCAAAATCGATGAAGTAAATCCACGGATGTAGTCTAAACCCACAAGTGAAGGAAATTATCAACGCTCTAATACCATATCATACAATGCAATTGCTTCTCAAAATCCCACCTCTCAGCCGTGCATTCATCATGAATTTATACATGGGTAAATGGATACGAGAGTTACAGGTTGTTTAAAAATCAAATACAACAAAATTTGACGAAAAAACTCTAAGAAATAACACAATTAGATTTTGGAGAGATAAAATCTACAACAAAATCTACTATAATAAAGAATAAAAAGTAAATTATATTAGAATTTGGCCTTGCTACAATATATACAGCTAAATTACAAATCTAATATCTTTAAAAAAATATTTTGCAAATGTATAACTCCATTATAATACGTACCAAGCTTTATGGTTAAAAAAAAACAAAAAAACTATTAAGCTCCACACTACTTCACATCGTAGGGCATGTTTGGATCAATATATTGCTTTAGATCGAATTGGATTAAAAATCATGTGGAGCCTATATTTCAAATTTTATTTCATGGGATAACTAATTTTGCGTTTGCATCGTAAAATTAGGACTAATATTTCGACAAATACCAAATTAGTAGTAGCTCATTATGGTATTAATAATACTAAATTTCTTAGTATTATTAATGCTAAACTCTAGATTATCTTTTCTCATTATTTACTAATAAAAAATAGCTCAATAACTCTTATCGTATTTTTTATCTCATCTTAACAAAACATGAATTAAATTTTTCATTTTACATATAATCTATTCCATAATTCCTTAGAGCCCGATTGACAACTAGCTTAAAAACTATTTTTTTTGCTTTTTTATAGTTTTAGCCAAAAAATTAAATTGAGTTCAAAATAGATTGTTGGGTAACTTAGTTTTACGTTAGTTTTTTGAAGTTGATTGTTTGAATAAAAAATTAATTTTTTTGCTTTTTATTTGAAGTGAACAATTTTACCATTTTATATATTTGATATTAATAATTATATGCAGTTAGTAGTGGTAGTAAATAAATTATGAATAAGGGGTATTATTATTTTTTAAAAGTGATTGAAATTTAAATAGAATATTCTAAGAGTTTGTGTTTTAATTTGACATATTAACTTTTTAACTTTTTGACTTTTTTACCAAGCGTGTAAATTTTTTAATATTTTTAACTAAAAAATCAAAAAACTAAATTACCAATCAAAATCTCAATATTTAAAAAATATATAAAACTCATAATATTTCTTATTCTTCCTATTCCATTTAATTTCATCTAAGTAATTATATACAAGGAGTCCTAGTTTCTAAAACCATACTAAAAATATCCTTAAATGGACAGTAGTTGACTATGATGTCTCATGCGGTCATCTCCACCACCCATTGGACTGATTGACTAGCACATCAGTGTCATTTTAGAGTAGATAGATATCCTTGCAAGTAGAATGTTTTTAAGGCGAACAATAATGACATGGTGAATATTATATTTAAATATTATATAATGTGATATTTTATATTGTATTTAAAAGTAAATAATAAGCATTTAAAATAATTTAAACTTTACACATCACATTATATCATACAATTACTAAATATATTTATCATTGCATTACTCTAATAAAATTTTGCTATCTAAGATTACATAGGCTATTTTTTGAATAATTGTTTATTTATTTATTTAATTTAATTTTTAATATTTTTTTATTATTTAATCAAACTATTATACTTTTTAACCCCTTTTATTGAGACAAGTCAAAAAAAAAATTTTTTTGATCAAAATATAAAATTAAGTTCAAGAAATAAAAAAAAAAAGCAAAAATCATAAGTCTATAAACCAAAATTTATGTTGTTTATTTTCAAATTTAGTAATTTTTTTTATCTTTTAATAATTTTTTAAAAGAAATTTTAGTTCATCTCACTGAGATGATTTTAAAAAATAAAAAATTTAGTCACAATGAATTTTTATTTAGAAGAAATACAAATTGGAACTGTGATTTGTGCCCCTTGGTTGATAATTAACACAACTTGAATTTTTGATCTCGGAATTGTATATTTTACGATTATAATGGATTATCTCTCGCACTTGTGGATGTAGGCGGGTTGTATCGAATTACGTAAATCCTTGTATGATTTTTCTTTAACGTGTGCAATGATTTTTACTTCTGTTCATGTTTAGGGATTGACGTTTAAATCTCAACATGTGGTATCAGAGCTAACGATGGATGATTCAAAATAAATGGTATCAAAGTTAACGATTGACAATTCGAAACCGTGGTGGGTAAAGTAAGCAATATATTATTTTTTATTTTGGTTTGATTAAATCAAAGAAAAATATTTTTTTGACACAAAAAGAAAAACAAAAGATGAGGGCGGCGGCACTGTTAGTGCGGAACGGTGGAACCTAAGGGTTGGAAATATTCATGGCATTGATTTCCATTAATTATAAACGGAATTTGATTTTGTTTGGATTCGAAAATCACGGGCATAGCGAAACAGAAAGGCTCTGGTGATGAAATAATTAAAGGCTGTGATCTAGTGTGGTAAAAGCATGAAATCAACGGTTTATATTTTTTTTGTTATATCGGATCGTATATATAACAAAAAAATTCAAGACGGATATGTATTCTAAGGTTTTTTTAGTGTTGCAGATTCATCGGTACAGTCAAAATTTTTAGATTCTGAATAATTTGATGAGATTGGACAGATCTGCTTAGATTGGAATTGAGCAGGCGAGATCAAAGGTGATAAGAGATAATTGGGTTTGATTGCGGGTGATCAGAGGCAATCAGGAGCAATTTGGTTCAATCGATTATGGAAGACTAATCATTAATAGATGCAGTTATGGATTTTAGTTGCAAGTCGAGTCAAGTTAGACGGTAATTTTCTGATTCGACAGATGATTAGCAATTATTTTACCTCGACGAATAGGTGGAATGACAAATGGACACCTCGATGATTAGGTGTTGAGCATCTCGGTGTAGAGGTGCGAGCTATGCTGATTTGAGTGTGGTGGATTGACGACGACGGCAGAATCGACATCGATCGGCACTGATTATTTTCAGGGTGTTTTGTAGAATTCAAACTAAGGTAGAGATTGTTGGGTGTATGTCTTGTATTTTGTAGGCCTGTATAATTAGAATTTAATTTACATGTATTTTGCCTAAACTAGAGTCATGAATTTACAAGGAGTCTAATACATGTAGGATTTTATAATTATCTGAGGGCTAGGGTTTTTAGAGTTAGCTTATAAATAGGACTCTATAATTTTAGTTATTTTGTGTGGAGAGTAAATCAAGAGATAGAGATGTATGGAGAGATGAAAAATTACCGGGAGCACGAGAGTAACCTTTTAGCAGAAAAATAGAGTTTGTTTCAGAGCTCAGGTTTTGAGTGTTGGGTTTTGAGATATTTTTAATCTCAGAATTATACATTCTACGGTTATAGTAGATTATCTCTCACATCCATGCACGTAGGCATGTTGTACCGAACCACGTAAATTCTTGTGTGATTTTTCTTTAGTGTGCGCAATAATTTTTGCTTTTGTTCGTGTTTGAAGATTGATGTTCAAATCCTAACATAATGAATATGAGATAACATTGTATCTATACAATGAATTTGTGACATTCGTTATGTATTTTATTATGAATCTATGAGATACATTCTCTTAACTTATGAATTCATTAATAGTCTTCATAATAGTTAAATGTATTTGATAGGAAGATAATTAGTATAAATAGTGTAAGGTTCCAAATCACACTCTCTTTCTAAAAGTTCAAGTTTAAGTGTGAGACTTGAACTTGATGCAACGTGACGT
>JAULJZ010074607.1:0-12939 GCA_032270985.1 Heliamphora pulchella | reverse complement strand
GGTGCTAACATGCCTCTATTACTATCAGGCTTAACTCCCGAATACCAATATTTCACAATTATGAGAATTATTCATAATCATCAAATTTTACTCTTATCGGGTTTAACCAATTTAAAACGATTCGTCGTTTAACACGACGTCAATTCTTACTCGAAATTCACACCAGAGCTAGAGGCATAACTGTACCCACATCATCCAGAACAAGCTGCATACAACGGTTAACGATATACGGTGAATCATTATAGATGGAACTCTATATCTCAACACTAATTTGTTTGTCCACAAGAAAAACACTCCTGATTTACCAACTCAATCTCATAGATAACGTAACTCTACGCACTTATATTCACCCAATAGAGCAAACAAACTCCATTCAGAAAGGCCACAAGGAATTCAGTCTTCTAATCACCCAATTCGGCAGTACCCATGCCTTATGTACAAACTAAAGGATCACGACATGAACACCAATTCACTGAAACTCCCATCTTCCCTAAACAACTAGAAATCATAGACCAAACTCAACGTACTCCCAATACCCACCAACACTTGGTCTTCACAAAATCTTGTAAATCTCACCTTGAGGTCGCATAGCCCATAGCCACACAACTACCGTTAACCCCGATCACGATTCCTAGGTCATCCACTGCACTTAAGTACTTAACTCTCAAACCTCATTCGCACACACAGGGGCATCGTCAATCCTCATACCTTGTACCATACATCCCATAGAACTACAAATTCATTACCCGTCATACTCTGAGACACAACGCCAACATTCCCATCACGCTAAAACCTTACTTCACAAGGTTACACTTCACTAACCCAACTCCCACTAGGTAAACCACAACCACCTCATGACCTTAAATTTACTGTCCATGCAACTCACATGAGAAGTGCACGACACCAAAACAAAGGAAATTTATTCCTGAGTTCCTTTATTCAAAGTTACTAATAACTTCTACTATCATGTAAACGCTTCCAGCCCTTCTGCTTCCTAGGCATGTATCAATCGTCGACATCTTGATGCACGATTTCTTACCTATTGCCTTAGGCCACCCAAACCACACAGTATTCTATAGAAACCTATCACTACACACTTCATTCCCATAGGCAAACAGCACACCTACCTATGAACCTATGGTCGAACAGAAATAATCTCTAAATATATCATGCTCAAAACACTCCACCTCAACACTAGGCCAACCATACTATCGAACCCTTTTTACGGTCCTTTCAAACCTCATATCTCCGACACGTTTCCAAACACGGTCTCCTAATTATGAGGGTAGCAACTAAACCATGGTCTGACATTCTTATAGGAATCACACAGAACTAATATTCGAGAATCTCATCACACAAATAACTCAATCGCTAAACTTCCTTGGGGATCTCACTCAATGAGAACTAAAGCTACCAATACGTCGTACAAATCAAACTGCATCTCTAGGAACGCCGCACAAATGCTCGGCTCACGGGGTAAAGCAAACGGAACCTTCAAGAAACTGTAAGCGAACGAACCCATATTCTTACGACCCCAACGTTTTACCTCTACCAATCAACAAGAAATCACATCGGTTAACCAATTATGAGACATCTTTCTTCTTAGGAAAACCACGAACTAATGCTAGGTTCTTTCTCAGCATTACTACCTCCTAGGGCAATTATTATACACTCGGCTCAAGAGAAGACTAATCGCAAGCCTTTGTAAAGACATCTACCATCATCGTACAAACGTTTTCAACCATCATTCACAATGTGTATATCATTTGTCACACTAGGTCTTAACACTTAGATCTCTACTCAAACACACCAACTATCGTTCACCCCTTCGTATCTTAAAGATACATCGCACACGTCCACCAGACCCTCACCGATTAATCACCAAAGACAACATCACATATACTCGCATCATTGTATGACATCTCTTCATAGAGTCGCATCATGTCACTCAATTATCAATAGGGAGGTAACAACCAAACGGGTAGGTAAAACCACACCTCAGTCTCGAACTCATGACTCCGGTACACTCACCAAAAACACAAACATTCAGCCAAAAACACCAGTCTCTTATGTCACCACATAAGTACCACCGACACATCACTATCTGAACATGATAGTAACCATATGAAACACAAATAAAACGAACCTCGCCTACCAACTATATACCAAACGGTACCATCCTATCCCTCACCCCTAAGGGTAAGATATCACCACATATATTCGCATCACTTAAGCACATCTACTTACAGGTCACATCATACTAACAAGCAAACAAATAGGCAAAGATATGCTACGGTTTTAAGCTTGAAACTCTAGTACATCCATCGAAAATTGTAAAACGTTTAACTAGAAACACTTATCTCTTTTATCACCATAAGCGGAACACCGACACACAGCTACCCAATCATGAAAGCAACTACACATCACACAAACAAATGATCCTCGCTCACCAACTTTAAACCCAAGACACCGCCCTATCGCCTACCCCGTAAGGTTAACACAATACCACTGCACCCAAACTTTAAGCCGAATATAGGCCACTACTATCGTCCTCGTAAGAGATCTCTTCCTATCAATACGTCGTCTTAAAACGACCAAGCCAACCACACCAACAACATCTATCATCTTTCTCATAAGCGTCATACACTCACATTCACATTCTTACCATACACCATACATTCCACATAATCTCCTATTCTTGAAAATGACGACCCAAGTCACAAAACTCCTTTCCATGAAACTTCCCAAACGACCTCGAATCTTCGTTCACCGCATCACAACTACCATCGATATACATCTCCAACTTTTATCAAGAAACACAATATAGCACGACGCCACAAAGAAAATACAAGAGTCATCAATCTGACCTTCAACATCACAAGATACTATTGTGATTACCGACAACACCCCTCAGGGTAAGGGACACTCTCAACCACGCGCCTAAGCATAGACTATCTAACACACTTTAGGCTGGAGATTATTATGCTCCCATCCACTATGCTCCCGTCCATATCCAATCTTGGGGCACACGGCTCATGACATAGTACGGCTTATGACATAGTACGGCTCATGATGTACATAATCCTCAATAAGCCTAAAACAACACCTCATAGCCATCCATAACCAACAGCCTCCAAGGGGTTTCAAATAATCTACCATACTCGTTCGTCAAACTACCAGTAGCTCAACACATAATGAACAACTAACTACGGTCACCCTCGACTCACATAAACACACCATACTCCAAACAATTATTGCTCATCTCTCGAGCTTACACCCACCACAATCACTGATCATTGGGTTGTAATTCCACAACCTACACCACCATCCAAACCACAACTCACCTTAGCCCTATAGGCATAACTTTTACAACAAGAGCATCATAACACCCCACTATATTAAACTCAACTTAACCTCCTAGTGTCAAGCTATACATTACCCAACACCTCGTCACATCACATCAGCACATATTCACATACCGAGGGAAAGCCCCAGAGCAATGCGACAATTCGACCAACTAGTTTAGATTTCTCATAAAAAGAACGTCGGCCAAACGCTTTTCTATTTTGAACCCCAAATAGTTGATCAGACGCCATATGGCATGCCACATCACCGTAAGACTTAACCCTTCATACTCACATAAACACATAACACGCGCAACACAATTCAATCGCAAACCCATGCAAGCACACAACTCATGCCGTGTAGTGGTGCCTAACCTCGTCAAACAGGTCACATATTATGGTCATGGTTACTCCCCAAGGCTCCTAGGTATTTGAACCTAGAGCTCTGATACCATTCTGTCACGACCCAAACCCAGATCCGTGAACAAACCCCGAACATGCCATACATAAACCATATCCTTAAGAAGTACTTCTAAACGTAAGAAGGTAATGGATATAACGTTTATAAGATTTAACAAAATGCTCAAAGTTCCAAAATTACATTCTCAAGTTTAACACAAATGCTTGAGATAACATATATTAACAATCACTTTCATTACATCACTTCCATTATCTTCTATACAACAAAACCAAAAAAAAATCAAGAAATCATTGTTCCTGTTCTTCCCCTTTTCCAAAAGTACCCATGGCTTTGACGTCACCCCGCTCTTCGGAACCTGAAAATTTGTTTGACATATAAACATGAGCCAAAACTCGTAGGAAAAAGACTAACTCATATATAATGCATGATTTGTGAGGTGTAATAGGTGTAACCAGAATAAATATGCACCTTCATCCAAATCATTTCCTTTTAACAAACTCACCCACGCACAGGATATTATGCCTTAACCTTCGCGGGCTTTCACCGTAGGACCGTAGGACCGTAGCCCCTCATTTTGCATGAACCTTTACGGGTTTTCACCGTAGGACCGTAGCCTGTCATTATGCATATTCCACATTCAACCGTAGGTTTTCAATTCAAGTTAATAATTTCATTAGGTGGTTTCTCATAATTCACATCATTACTCAATGTCACTAAGTACTAACATAAATTTTATCCCAATTATAATCATATCATATGTCGTTTAGATACTCAAATTCTCTTTCATAATCCATGCAACACGCATTATAATATCATTATAAAACTTCCCATACATCACTTTTTCGTTACCACGTCATAAGATATCAACACAAAACTTATTCAGTAAGGAGCATATCATTTAATGGTAAAGGGATGCACCCATCATATGCATATACATGTGTATACAAGTTAAAATTCATGTTTTCTCTCTAAATCTTAAACTCTTAAATGATAACCATGTCACTACATAGCCCACAATTTTCCACACTCATACTTGTTCTCAAGTCCTTAGTTACATGCCAAAAATCCATAGTTATTGCAAATACAACCAATCGGTATGATACTAACATCCCAACCCAAGTGTAGTGAGGTAGGTAAATTCATAGCCCAAGGGATAAGAAAATTGATAAAAAGGTTCAATATTGATGAAAATGTCCTTTTTAAAAGCATTTGGCCAAAAATGGGTAAAAAATGGTTAAGAAAATTTGACATACCCTCACTATTTTAATCACAACTTTTTTCTACAAAATGGATTTTCTTATGAGAGTAGTCTTGTTAGAAAGAGGACTTCTGGGACTTCGATTTGAGTACAAGAACAACCCAATTTGGAGTCCCGATGAGGGAGATATGATCGAACAAAATAGACCCTGCGCAGTTAGTCCGCTCGAGCGCCCAACCTTCTACCATGTGAGCGCTCGGGCCGACCGGGCTCCGCTCGAGCGCGCTGTCGCCCGAGAAAACCCTAGATTTGCCCCTGTTTTGATCTTCCAACCCCAATACCCTTAAACATTCATCAAACATGTTTTAAATCTCAAGTTCCACTCCAAAATCATTGGATTCAAATCTCATAAGCCCATTTCATGCAACAATTTCCCAAAATCATGGTTCATCATCTCTTTAAAACCACAATTTTCATGAAAACCCAATTCAACTCACACACAACCCTATCAATTCTCCAAATCATGTATGAAATCTACTATATTTTACTCACATAATAAAAATATCAACTCAAATCAACAAACATATATGAGAGAATCTAGATCCTACCTTGGATTTGCTCAAAAGCTTGATATTTCTCAAATTTCTCCCTTCTAGGGCTTGGAGCTTGAGAGATCTTGGCTCCTTGGTGCTTTATCTTTCACCTCTGTGCTCCAAAACTTGATTTCCACTCTTGCTTGCTCCCAATCTAGCTTCAATTTCTATGGTGGAGGGTTACGGTTTCTCTCACTAGGAGAGAAAGAAAAAGATGGGAGGAGAAGATGAGAAATGAGGGTGGTCCCTCTCCCTCTCACGTGGGTTGTATTTATAGAATATAAATATATCCCCCAAAATTTCTCCAAACTTCTAGAATTCTCCACTTTTTTCCTGGTGGTCTGCTCGAGCGGACCCCCCATCGCTCGAGCGGTGACCGCTGAAGCTGAATTTCGCGAATTTTTTCTTAAAATTCAACTTAAACCTCCAACGTTGCTCACATTTAAATATTTTGAATTAATAATACCATTCATCACTATGTATCTCAATTTTACTTTCACATATCACTAATTCAACCTTTAACGAACAAGAATTTTACAGCCCTCATGTCAAAATTTATTGTCCTCTTCTCTTACCGAAAATATGAAAAATAAAATAAACATGTACCAGGTCTCTACACGAAACCTTCAAACCAATGAAATTTTGACAAACCATCGAAACTTGCTGCCCAAGTAAGGCGACCGCCAGGTTCATTATGGCGACCGCCATAGAACTTTGTGGAAACCCTAGCCAAAAATGGCAACCGCCACCATTCATAATGGCGACTGCCAGCTTTCATCAAAGCGACCGACATAGAACTTTGTGGAACCTTTCAAAAACGTGGCGACCGCCAACTTGCATTGTGGCGACCGCTAACTCTAAATGGCCTGACGTGTCCCTAAAACGTGGCGGCATCTCATTGGCTGAAGAACTCTATAAATACCGTACCTCTGGTACATTTTTAAGAACAGAAAATGAGTGCGAGGTTTTGAGAGTGAAGCTCTGCCGAGACACCGAGCGATTCCGAGCCCCAATGCTAAAGCCTTACCGAAATACTGAGTCCCAAGCCTCTAATACCTACATTTGAAGCCCTAGCTTGGAATTACCATCCGAGAATTGAAGCACATTCCCCAATTTGAGGATTCCACGATTCAAGTATCTCGTTTGGATCCCCGGTCTTCCTAACTCCATCTCCTCTCTTTTGGAGTAACCGGGTTAAAATTCAATTTCCATTTGCATATTCTTTCCATTTATATTGTTAATCTTATTTATTTTATATAATTTAGTTGTTTTCTTTACTTCTTTAGTTATTAATTTTCTCACATTCACACTTAACACATTTGTTAGTTTCTTTCTTTAATTAATTCATTAAAATAGTGCTAACATGATTTAACAATACGATAAAATAATGTCGTTATTGTTATGATATAAGCACTTAAATAAAAATTGTTGTAATTGTCAATATTACACCCATTTAATTCTAGTATTTTATTTTTTTGCTTTTCTTTTCTTTTGATGTTAATTTAATATTCTAGCAGTCGTTTTCTTTTCTTTTCTTTTAGTTAGTCGAATTTTCTTTTACTAGCATTCTATTCTATTTTCTTTCCTTTTCTTGTAATATTAGTTTAATGTTCCATTTTTTTTATTTTTAGCTTAACATTTCTTTTTTTAGTTTTCTTTTTTTTTTCTTTTCTTGTATTGTATCTTTAATTTCTTTTATTCTTTTTAAGTCCCCTTTTCTTTTCTTTAATACTAATGTTCCATTTTATTTTCTTCTCTTTCTAGTTTTTATTTTCTACCTTTTTCTTTTCTTTCAATGATAACTTTGTTTCTTTTGCTAACATTTTATTTTATTTTCTTTTTCTTCTCTTTTATCACTAACTTTAAACTTTCTTATAACACTCCATTTTCTTTTTCTTTTGGTTAGTATTTCTTTTCTCTTAATGTTAGTATACGCACTATCTTCTTTTTTCTATAGTTTTATTTTCTTTCAAGTTATTCAATCAAAAATCATAAAAAGTCTTTTAAAGATAGATTTTATTTTTTTCTTTTACTTTCTTTATTTTCTTTTAATGTAAATAGTTAGAATCTCCTTTCTTAGTATAACATTTTTCTAAAACTCTTTTCATAAATTTCTTTTATAAACTTTCTTTTAGGATTCTTTTTGTATGCATATTTTATTTTACATTTCTCATTTCTTTTACTAATTCATCATATTAATGTATGTTTTAGTTTCTTTACTTGAAAACATGTTTAAGATAGTTTAATTTTCCTTTTGCAGCAAATTCATGTTTAAGTAATTTTGACAACATCTAGCATGTTTTACTCTTTCATTCACATCTTGATAGTTTAGTTCATTTTTTATGAAATTGTATGCCGGTGTGCTGCATATATTCTTTAGTTAGAAATTGCATGCCGTAGGACTTAGGATTTTCATTTTGATATTTGCATTATTTGGCACTCTATATACGTATGTTATGTATTTTTCATATTTAATTTTGGATGTTCCCTCTTTACCTCTATTTTCTTTATTTGCATGCATTTGAAATATTCTATTAAAGAACCAATTATGATTAATAGAGGCCAACCTTACGATTGGACGAACGGGGTACCTAACACCTTCCCTGATTTGTTCCTTAGCTCCCGAACCCCATTTTCTCATGATCTACTGTTTCGAGTATCTGGGATATTTTCTATCTATGTCAGAATGTCTGCCCGAGAAGTGTCTGATACTGGTCATTCTGCGTTTAGAATTCAAGTGTTCTCAGTGAGTTTACCATTGGGCTAAGAAAAGTGCAATCAACATATGTTTGGGTGAGGTCAGGATCGGGTAGACTTTGTAGGGTATCCGAACAACCAACTGAGTCAGCTGAAAAGGTAGAAAATGAGGTGAATCTAGCAGCTCTAATGAGGGCGATCACTGATATATAGAGAGCCATAGAACAACGACCCAGGCTCAAGTGCAATGTCAGGCACAGATCCGGGCAATTCAGGCTCGTATCCCTGTTGCGAATGGATAACCGAATAACACGAATGAGAATGCCGAAGACTTTTAGGAGGACAATCAAGTTTTCGAGGGACCGCAAGTTATTCCACCACCACCACGGGTCCATTGTCAGGTGGTAGTTGAGGATGAAAACACTGCTCAGTCCAGAGAATCCGCACTGATTGAGAAGATCGACATGATGGAGAAGGTCCTTAAAAAGGCTAAAGGGATTGAAGAATACATGTTAGATGTGGGAGGACTATATTTTTTCCAGATGCTAAACTGCCGAAAAAGTTTAAAATGCCAGACACGGAGTAGTTTGACGAAACTGGAGATCCCAAAATTCATCTTCGAATGTATGTTGGTACCCTGTCACCAATGGGGATTGGTGACCAGTTGAAGGCTCAGCTCTTTCACTGATCTCTTTCTGGGGTAGCCCAGAAATGGTTCCTCTCCCTCGACGTAGCAAAGACCGGAACTTAGGAGGATATAGCTACGGCATTCATCAGTCAGTATAGTTACAATGTCCAACTGGATGTAACTACACAAGAGCTCAAAATGACTCGGCAGGAGAACTGAGGGTCTTTTGTTGATTTCTTGACCCGATGGAGGGGCAAGGCCGCCAAGATGACGAACTGGCCTTTTAAGAAAGAGCAAGTGAGGACAATGGTGAAGAAGCTACAGTCCCCGTTGAAGCGTTATCTGATCACACAGTCGCTCTCCACATTCGAGCAGCTATTCGATGCCGGGGTTCAGATAGAAGATACAATCCAATCTGGGGATATCAAAAAAGCTGAGCCGAGTCAGAAACCCAGGACCTTCCCCAAAAATAATCAAAACCAATCAGTTTCCACCAACCTTGTGTCTCGTTCAAACAAGGTAAACTTGCTGAACCCATCTTCTTTTGCCCAGCAATCCAGCAATGCCCAACAGTCAGATAACAGTCAATAGCAACAAAGGCCAAGGAGGGTGTTCACTCCCCTTAACATTTCATTATCCACTGCCCTGAATCGACTCGTTGAGAAAGGGATCATCAAGCCATTAGACCCCATGCCTGTTCTTGATCCCTTACCACCGAGGTTTAATGCTTCTCAATATTGCGCATTCAACCAAAGTCATGGGCACCTAACTGATAAAGGTATGAGGCTCCGACATGAGATCCAAAACCTCATTGACAACAAGGTGATCCCACCACCATCTGCCACCCCAAAACCGAATGTCACTACTAACCCACTACCGAATCATGCCAGGCAGGTTGGGGTAAATTACATGTCTCTGGGGGAATCAGAGGACCCGAGTCAGCACATCTGTTCAGCTTACCTACCACGCCCTCGTGTTTTAGTAATTGAGGATCAGACAGCATCCTCATTCATGATGGTTAGAGGCAGTCGAGACAGGATGGAAGAATAGAATGATAATGCTTGGAAACGGTATCAACCGATAATCCAAATCTTTCAACAAAAGGAGGAATGCAATGAAGAAGATGACTGGCCATTGAATTACCCGACTCGACCTTATGGGTTTAGTCATGTGCTCGATGGCATCACTCTTCCCCAGCTTTTTGAGGGGAAAGTGTACGTCGACGAAATACAGTCCTATTGGCTGGTAAGGATCGTATTGAAATCAGATGGAGTAGAGTGGACAGATTTTTGGGCTGCTCGGGAATAAAAAGTAAATTTTATTGAAAAAGAATATCTGGGAAGAAATTGATAATACATGGGCTATTGAAGATGACGAGGAAAGAAGGGAAAGGGCAGCTGTTAGTGACCTAAATGATTTGTGAGCGTTTGAAAGCCCTCTGCACGTAGACGAAGTGAGACAAACTGATAATGTGACGCCGGGATTATGGGATCCCAAAGACGGCGTGGAACACCTAACTAGAAGTGGACGACACTTTAAGCAAGCTCAGCTAGAGAAAGGATAGCCAAGTGGGAAAGGGAAAGAGACAGAGCAAGAGGAGGAGGATGATGCTGTATTGAGACCGTTGAAAAAGACGCAGGCCAACATCAGTATCTGGGGCTTATTGATGGCTTCGCATAAGCACAGACAAGCTATGTTGAGGGTGTTGAACAAGGCCAGTGTCTCGATAGATGCAACCCCCGAGCAGGTTATTGGGCTTATTCTGCTAACCGCCGAACTAAAAGTCATTTTCTTTTTCGATAAGGATTTGCCCGCTGAAGGAAAAAGTCACAACAAGCTGCTGCACATCACCCTCAAATGCCTAGAAAAGTGGGTCCCGATAACCCTCATTGATAATGGGTCTACCTTGAACGTTTGCCCATTGAGAACAACCATCTGCTTAGGGATGAGGCCAGACCAGTTCACTCCCTGCAATCAAGGGGTGCGAGCCCATGACAACACAAGAAGGGATGTACTAGGATTCGTGTCATTCGCCGTTTCAGTAGGACCTCTGGAGACATCAGTTGAATTTCACATGCTAGAAATGCCAGCCTCCTTCAATCTACTGCTGGGCAAGCCATGGCTGCATGACCCGAATGTCTAAGTGGTACCGTCTACCCTTCACTAAAAATTGAAATTGATAAAGAACAGGGTAGTTCTGACTATTCACGGAGAAGACAAAATTCATCCCCCAAGAGGAGGCGAGGGCACAACTCTGTTGGAAGTTCTGCATAGTGAGGACGATGTGTTACTCAGTGGTTTCTGATTTGATGAAGAACAGGCTGTTCAGATGCTGATGAATGAAGAAGAAAGGTATGTCAACCCACGGGCAGTAACAATGATGAGGAAAATGTCCTTTTTCCCGGGCACGGGATTAGGGCGTAAACAGCAAGGTATCCCGGAACCCATTCGAGTATCGCCGACTTCGCACTATTTTGGTCTTGGGAATAAACCAACAAAAGAATATCTGAAAGGGCCTACAAGGGGACGAAAGGCCAATTATTCTGGGATGCTCAATGGGTACTTCGTCAAGGAAGGGAAAGATTTACCGTATTGCGGTTTTTTAAAGCCATGAATCGACGAAGAAACTAATCAAAAGCTGCTAGGGTTGGAGATCTTTTTCAGCCACCAGCTGTCTGACACGGAAGAGGAAGAAATAGTGGAAGGAGAGAAGGAAGAAAAAAAGGTTCAGGAAGAAGATTGGGCTGACAAACTCGACGGTACTGACCTGGGAGTGCTTTTCAATGAGAAGATGGCTCAGCTGCGTATAATTGAATCGGACTGCTTCATGATGGGCTTCAGCGCATCGGCAGACTGCACTAAGCTCATCGTCGACACGACTGCAAAAGAAGTGTAAAACTGAACCCTCGAGTCTTGTAATGTGCAGGTCGTCTATCCCGAGTCCAAGTTTGAGTCGGAGTCTGTAGTTGAGGGCACATCCGTCAGTGCTCCTCTCCCTGCTCTTACCATCGAGTTCGTAATCCCCTCTATTTTTAATGAAACGAACAGGATTTCGGGTTACTCTGCTTTGTTTGATTTATTGCATATGCTTTTCGACGATTTTAAATTCAACGGGGATATTCCCGAAGAAATAAAACTCTTAATGAAAAGAGAAGAAGAAATGCGTGCCCAACCAATAATTGAAGAAACTTTGTCAATAAATTTGGGTAATGAAATTAACTCACAAAATGTGTAAATTGATTCTTCTTTATCTTTAGTTGAACAAGAACAATTAATAACTTTATTAAAAGAATTTAAAGATGTGTTTGCATAGTCTTACGAGGATATGCCTGGAATTGATCCTGACATTATCTAACACCATATCCCTTTATATCCCGATGCTAAATTGGTCAAACAAAAATTAAGACAGATTCAACCAGAATGGGCTTTGAAGATCAAAGAAGAAGTTTCCAAACAGATCAATGCCAGATTCCTGAGGGTAACTGAGTATCTGAAATGGGAAGCCAACATCATGCCAGTTTTAAAGAAGGACGACTGTATCCGAGTCTGCGTGGATTTTTGGAATCTCAACAAGGCTAGCCTAAAGAACGATCTTCCACTACCACACATTGATGTCTTGGTAGACAGTACAGTAAGGCACGCCCTGTTGTCATTCATGGATGGCTTCTCCGGGTACAACCAGATTCTGATGGATCCCGAGGACAGAGAAAAGACGACCTTCACAACACCATGGGGCTCCTATTGTTATCATGTAATGTCATTTGGTCTGAAGAATACAGGGGCAACCTACCAAAGGGCTGCCACTACTTTACTGCATGATATGATACATAAGGAGGTCGAAGTGTACGTGGACGACATGATAGTCAAGTCTAAGGATCAGGATGGCCACATTGTAGCACTGCGGAAGTTTTTTGAGAGGATTTGAAAGTACAAGATGCGACTCAACCCACAGAAATGCGCCTTCGGGGTTACTACCGGAATGATGCTTGGATTTATGATCACTCAACGAGGCATTGAAGTTGATCCTTCTAAGATCAAGGCAATCTTAGAAATGCCTC
>JAULJZ010074596.1:0-12939 GCA_032270985.1 Heliamphora pulchella | reverse complement strand
AAGGATATCAAATGCCTGAAGCATGCAATTTAAAACCTAAAAGTATCTATTCGATCAAATTACAACGATCGTTATATGAGTTGAAACAATCTGAACGCATGTGATACAAACGATTTAGTGAACATTTAGTTAAAGAAGGATGTGTGAGTGATCCAATATGTCCATGCGTTTTCATTAAAAGGTCAGAATCTAGATTTGCTATTGTCGCAGTATATGTAGATGATTTAAATCTTGTTGGGACTTTATAAGAGTTGACAAAAACTGCTATTTATTTAAAGAACGAGTTTGAAATGAAAGATCTTGGAAAAATAAAGTTTTGTCTTGGCCTACAAATTGAGCATTTGCGAAATGAAATTCTTATACACCAGTCTACATTTACAAGAAAAGTGCTGAATCACTTTTTTTTATGGATAAAACTTATTCTTTGAGCACTGTTATGGTTGTTCGATCACTTGATATAAAGAAAGACCAATTTCGTCCTCAAGAAGATGGGGAAGCACTTCTTGGTCCTGAAGTACCATATCTAAGTGCGATTGGGGACCTTATATATCTTGCAAATTATACAAGATCAGATATATCATTCGCTGTCAATTTGTTAGCAAGATATAGCTCTGCGTCAACTCGAAGACATTAGAATGGAGTCAAACATATATTGCGATATTTCAAGAAACAACAGATCTGAGTTTATTCTATTCAAGTGGATCAAAACCGCAGTTAATTGGATATGTAGATGCTGGTTATTTTTCTAATCTACATAAGGCTTTATCGCAAACAGGGTATGTATTTACTTATGGTGACACAGCTATATCATGGTGATCTGTAAAATAAACATTAATTGTAACTTTTCAAATCACTCTGAGATATTGGCAATTCATGAAGCAAGTCGAGAGTGTATTTAGTTACGGTCAATGATTCAACATATTCGGAAAAAACTGTGGGCTTTCCTTTATTAAAGATACTCTAACAACATTGTATAAAGGTAATATAGCATGCATTACACAGATCGAAAGAAGCTACATCAATGGTGATCGGACAAAGCATATTTCTCTAAAATTCTTTTATACGCATGAACTCTAAAAGAGTGGTGACATTGATGTTCAACAAATATTCTCAAGTGATAATCGAGCAGATTTATTTACAAAATTATTATCGACTGCAACATTTAGAAAGCTAGTAGAGAGAATTGAAAATTTGTTATGCGAAGTTGAGGGGGAGATACTTATCTAAAGAACATTTGTAGATTGAACTCTTTTTCCTTCGTCGAAGGTTTTTTTCCATAGGATTTTCCTTAACAAGGTTTTAATGAGACAATCTGATGACACTTATCACCATGATGTGAACACAAGAATGTGTACTATTTTTCCTTCACCAAAGGTTTTGTCCCATTGGATTTTCCTTTGTAAGGTTTTAATTAAGTATATTCTTAATGTATGGTCATTTAAGGACGAGTGTTATGAAACGAATGAGTTGTAATGAATGACTATATTAATGGTCTTCATAAATGCAGTTTCATTTCGTATATATATATATATATATATATATATAGGAATCAAATTTTCATTAAGAGGAGACAGACATAGAGTATTATACAAGGAATTCAATTTTGCAAATATATATATATATATATATATATATATGATCCTGAAGATCTATGATATAACTATTCTCGAAGAATTAGTTATTTCACATATTTGAGTTTAGCATTTATTTATTAATTTAAAATTTTACCAATTTATTACTTTCACAACACTATCATACATGTTGATCTGAATCATGTGAGGAGAGGGTAAAGTGAGGAAGAGAAAATAGAGGGAAAGTTGAACATGAGATAAAATACGGTTGCTGAGAAAAAAAAAAGTAAACGAGACAAAGTTTAAAAAAAAAGTAGAATCAAAACATGAAGAGAGATAATAGTAAGCGGTGTAGTATAAGAGATATTTTGACATAATGGAGCCAATATAAATTGTAATAGGATAATTAGTTAAAAGTTCAATTTTAAGATCTCGTGCATTTAGTTCATTTTAATTTTTTAAAGTTTTTAAGTTGATTGATTTAAAAGTTTTAAGACCAAAATTTTATTCACTTTTTATTATTTACAAGCTCTCCTAACTATTTAGTATTACACTCCTCGTCACCTCATCAACCATTTCAACTATAGTCGTCGTCGATGACTATTTTTCAACCACTGTCAGCAACTGTAGACACCCCAATTTAAACTCGCCCAATCTTAGGTGAATCAAATGATGAAAACAGTTGAAATGGTGTCTCAGCTCGATCCTCGAAAAGTGATTCAAGCTGGGTATTTGAATCCGAAACCTTCAAACTAAAGAAATTTTGTCGAACATTCGAAACTTGCTGTCCAAGTAAGGCGACCGCCATGTTCATTGTGGCGACCGCCAATAGAACCTCTTGAAAACCCTAATCAAAAGTGGCGACCACCATCTCCAAACCAGTGACCGCCAACTTGCATTGTGGCCACCGCCAATAAAACCTTGTGGAATTTTTCAAAAACATAGCGACCGCCAACCTTCATTGTGGCGACCGCCAACTCCAAATGGCATGACATGTCTTAGAACGTAGAAGCATCTCATTGGTTGAAGAACTCTATAAATACCGTACCTCTGGTACGTTTTCAAGTACAAAAATTTAGAGAGAGATTTAGTGAGAGAAGCTCTACCGAGTTTTTAAGCAATTTCGAGTCTCGACGCCGAAGCCCTGCCGAAATACCGGGATCCGAACCTTCGACGCCTACTTTGAAACTATAATGACCCATCCCTGTGTCAAAACATATAAGAACTATAGTCCCTTCCAAACATAGACATTGGCGCTACATAACCAAGTTATCAAGAGTATTCCCTTCATTTAGACATTTATAAGATTCCAACTTTACAAAACCATTCAAGAATAGATGACATCATATGTTCAACTTTAAACTTATATAGTAATTACATTCATCCACTTTACTTTACATACAAACATAATTCAAGGTACTGTGAAACAAATCGTTCCTTTAGCTTTTTCCCAACATGCTTCCGTTGTCCTAGAATCACTCTTGAGTTTCGAAACCTGAAATGGTTTTAGTATACAACATGAGTCGAAACTCGTAGGATAAAGACTAACTCTATGCTAAGCATGATTTGTGAGGTGTGATGGGTGCAACCAAGGTAAAATGCAAGTTCCATCAATTTGTTATTTATTCCCACACACACACCCTCGCACACCAAGTTGCTCAATCATTATGCCTTTTTCAAAATATTTCTTTCTTTCACATTTATTTTCGTTACTCGATTTTTCACAAAAATCAAATCACATTTTCATTACCCGATTTATCACAAAATCGTATCACAACAATGAACCGGCGTCGGGAGCAGCTTATAGAAATCCTTCCCTATTAATTCTTAATAGGCTATGCGAAGTCATTGGGTAATTGATAGCTCTATAACTCACCACGATCCACACCACATTTCGGGGGCTAACCCGTGGGCATGTGGTCTCCATCTTGCGCAAGTTTTTGATCTTTCACCGCGGACCCGCCAGGCCAACTTAACTCACATCAATCCATACGGTTCATTATTCCCAATACTACCATTTTGCAAGAAAACCCGAGAGTCCAACCCCACAACCGGTTCCTCTCCCAATCATTTTCAAATATTCTCATTTTGATTCACATTTCAAATTTTTCACTTTATTGTCAAATCAAATTCCGTTCGAGTATTCAAATTTTCTTTCATATCTTATGCATCATGCATCATCACTCCAATATGTAAGTTCTCATAATTTTCATATTCTTGAGCAATTTCATAACGTATCAATACGAGATTAAATTCAATAGTAATCATATTATTTGAAAAGGAAGCACCCATCATATGTATGTACAAATACATTTAAAAACTCATTTATTCTTTCTAGAAGCATGGAATTTTAAGAAATCATCATGTCCACCCATCATCCTCATATTCCCACTTGTAAGCCACAAATTGCCAAAACTTATCATAATCGACCAAATTCAAAATGGAAGTCAACAAGAAGTTTTAAGTCTTTCAAAGGTGCCCAAAACTTATGTTAATTAACAAGATTCAAAAGAAACTAAACAACGAGTTTAAAACCTTTCAAATTGTGCCTAACTGAGGGTTTAACCAATGTGAAAGAGTAATCCAAAAACTTGGTTTAAAGTTCTCAAGAGCCAAACCTTTAAACAAAACACAAAAAAATAAAATTTGAAAATAGCCATACCGATTGATCAGTGAAGAGACCGATCAATTGGTCTCTTGCCTGTACAAGAATACCGATAGCGTCAAAAGACTACTCGATACACCGATTGATCGGTCTATCGAGTCGTCCTGCTTCAAGTCCTCTTTCAAGCCAAAAACTTAATTTTTAATATTTAAAAGATTTTTAAGTACTTTTCAACACATTTTAGGCAAAGAAAAACCCTTTAAAAGAAGGAAGAACCATTCAAAAACCTCCATCGAGGCACAAGAATTTATATAAAGCAAAAAAAAATCAACAAAAAACATTTTTGTACAATAAACTCTTAAATTCTTAAGTAACCATTTCTTAAAAACCCGAGATATTCTCAAATATCACTCACACAAACCATGTTTTATCAAATAGCTCTAAATCATTAAATTTAACTAAAACACTAACATGAGTTTGTTTTGCATTCAAATTACCTTTTCCAATGATAACTTAAAGTCTCAATTTTTCACAATACCCTTCAAAGTAATGAAACCCAAGCTCTCCAACTTTTTGTTTGTTTCCCATGAACTTAATATAACCTTAAGGCTTAACATAGGATTCATACAATCCAATTTCCTCAAAACCCAACTCAAGTCTCAATCATATATATATGTCACGCTAGGGTTTATTCTAATAATAAAATATCAACACAAATCACTAAGTTTAGTCTAGATCCTACCTCAAGGATGTTCCACCATCAAGAATTGAACCTCTAGTGAGCTCCAATCCACCAAAACTCAACACGCATGACTTGAAGGAGCTTCCAACGAACACCTACGCTCTCCCACGATGGCTCGCTCAAGGAAACGGCAAGATCTTAGCCTCCAACGAACATAGAAATCCTCATGAACCTCCAAAAGCTAAACCCTAGATCACTCCTAAGCTTTAGAGAGAGAGAGAGAGAGGAGAGAAGAGAGAATTGTAAAACCAGCCCAAAAACCGAAATTTATAGCCTGTGCCCGACACAGACCGATCGATCCGTCTCAAGATCAATCGATCGATCTTTCGTGTTTGCACTATTGGTCCAACTTTGAACAAACATATCTTCTTCATCCGAACTCCAAATAGGGTCGTTCTTGTGCTCAAACTAAAGCCCTGGAAGTCTACTTTCCAATGGTTCAAACCTCATACTAGGATTCATTTTGTACAAAACGTTATGGCCAATTTGGTGAAGGTATATCACTTTTCTTCACACACATTTTACATATTTTTTTCCGAACATCCATTAAAGCCTCATATTTTTCCTCTAACACATCTTTCATGCGTATCCAAGCTCAAAACACTCACCAAGATCGAGTTTTAATTCTTACTGCCATCAACACTTAATCATTTCTAAAATAAAATGGGCCAGGGTCTCACAACTCTTCCCCCATTAAAGAATTTCGTCCCTGAAATTGAACTTTGAAACTTAAGCTAAACACCACCCCATTAATCATCAATCATCTCTGATACAAACCCATTCGTAGAAAACCGTAGACTGTCACCACACAACATAAACATATCCTCGAAGAATAGAGAACCATATCGACTGCCCGGGTGCGCAAGTCCCCACTGATGCTACTATCATCCATATAACATCAAATAAAGATCTAACACACACAGCCAGAACCTCAATCCACAATACTCACCAAACACAATCCATTCCACAGATAAACGCATAACACCAGGCCAAACTATCCAAGAACCTGGTCCCAAACACCCTTTTTTCTCCAGAACATAGAAACTATCACCCCCATTCCTACTACTACACACTGGCTTAATTACATCTCGCAAGACTTTCCAAGAACTATCTCCGCGAGTCTAAACACATGTCAGCGAACCCAAACTCCAATCACGTGAAGTCATAGGTCTCACACACATAAACCTTACTCAAGTTCTGCGGATCAACTGATGACCATCCACCTTGATACCACATCATTATCCTGCTTATACTAACAATGCCGTCAATGATGCTAACAAGATGCTCATCTATGAGCAACAGCACAAACACCCACTTCCAGAGAAAAACTCGCCTAATCCACCTGGAATACATAAGAACGCTTTTCCTCTAAACCTTCGTCCTCTATTCCATCCTCTATCGTCAACCACAATTCTCACCCTAGAAAAATTCTAGGTGCCACCCCATTATCCAAGACAAGACTCCACACGATCAACTTGCTATAAAATCAACATGGCATCACAACAACAAAATCAACGTAGGTATCCACTAACCCACTCAAACCCAATCAAGACTTGTCTTTTACGCTTAGCAACTTCTTCTTATATAGAACTCGTTACGGCCCTCTCATTCCAAACCAAACCATCATGTCAGTCTCGATCGATCATACCAACCTAAGCTTCTTAAACATCGAATCCTTCTTGAATCATGTCTTATCACATTCTCAGGGCCACAATTCGAACATACGATTATGCCCAAAATATAACACTTACCACAATCGACGACCAATCTTCGACTCTAAGAACTCTACGCAGTTCGAGCCCCAGCTCATAGAAGTCTATCAGAAACCTACTACGTGAATACCTCGCCGTAAGGCTCCAACAAACTTTTCATTCCACTGAGAAGTAAAAGTGCAACCATACCCTACACCACCGAGCACAAACTACACACAATGGTTAACAATCCTCTATTAATCATTATAGAAAAAGACTCTATGCCTCAATACTCACCCTCTTATCAGCAAGGACAAGCATTCCTGATCTACCAACCCATCTCCTAGGGAACACAACCCCACACACTTACACTTACACTTACACTTACACAGTAGAGAAAACAAACTCCATCTTGAAAACCTACGAGGAACTCAGTTCTCCAATCACCCGACTCCGGTAGAATCCATTCTCTAAGCGTAACTCACGGACCTCCCCGAAACAACTAGACTAAAAATCAACCCACGATCCCGATCACAATATCTAGATCATTCGCTACACTAAGCCTTCAACTCTTAGACCTCATTCACACACACGCGAACTCCATCAATCCTCATACCTCGTACAACACATCCCATTACGCCAACACATCCCAACATACCTACCTTTAAACCCAAGGTCGAATATTATTAACCTCCAAATATATCACATTTAGGAAACACCGTCTTGGCATCAAGCCAACCACATTATCGAACCCTTATATGGTTCTTTTCAAACCTCATGCACCCAGCACGATCCCAAAACATGATCTTATGAGGATAACAACCAAATGAGTTCGCAGGGTAAAGCAAGCAAGTCCTTCAAGGAACTACAGACAAACAAACCCACACTACTACGATCCCAATGCTTTATTCCTATCAAGGAAAATAATCACACTGATCAATCAACCACAAAATATATCCCCAGATAGGAAAAACCACGAGTCAGCTTTAAACTCTCACTCCATGCCACTACCTTTTAGAGTTACCATACATAATAAATGTATTCCTCGTCACACCAGAACCTCACCGTTTATCCACCACTGCACAATGCCATACATACTCGCATCACTTTAGAGCATCTTTTCACAAAGTCACGCCACACTAGCTCGATTCCCAAAAGGTAGGTAATAACCAAACAAAGTAGGCAAATGCCATACTACAGTCTCGAGTTCGCAGCTCCGGTACACCCATCAGAAAACAAAAAACATCTAACCGGTAATACGTGTCTCACAAGCACATAGCTATCCGAACATGAAAGTAACTACACGCCACACGAACAAAACAAACCTCGCTTATCAACTCTTGACCAAAGGCGCCAGCCTATCGCTCGCCCTTTGAGGGTAACACAACACCACCACATCTAGGCCTTAGCCAAATATAGACCACCATCATCATCTTCTTAAAGGATCGCTACTCATCAACACGTCATCCTAAAATGACCGAGTCAGTCGCACTGACAATATCTACCACATGCCTTACAAATCTCACATACTCACGCTCACATTCTTTCTATACACCATGTACCCCACAAAATCTCCTAATCTTGAGAACGACAACCCTAGCCACAAACCTTTCTCCATCAAACTTTTCGACCAAACTCGAATCATCATTCACCACATCACAACCATCACCAATACACATCTCTTTGTTCATGCATGTATATTACTCTAGAATCTATATGTCAACAACATCTCCAACCCACATACTCACCATCGTACAACTTCCACTTCTATCACAAGATGTAACATAGCAACACACCTCAAAAGAAGATCATTGGTCATCCACAGATTCTCAAAACTATCTAACACTACTATGGCTACCAACAACACCCCATAGGGCAAGGGATATCCCAAACACTGTCTAAACTTAGACTTTCTAACACACCATAGGCCGAAGATTATTATGCTCCCATCCACTATGCTCCCATCCATACCTAATCTCGGGGCACACGGCTCGTTACGTACATATGCCACAACGTGCCCAAAACCACTCCTCATATCCAACTACAACAAATAACCTCCAAGAAGTTTCACACAGCCCACCACACTCATTCATCAGGCTACTGGTAGCACAACACCCAACGGACAACTACTACAATCACCCCGGCTCATATGGGCACAAAACACACCAAACAATCAATGCTCGTGTCATAGGCTTACACCCACCACGATTATTGACCAACAAGTCATATTCTCAAAACCCACATCACCATCTAGACTTAACTCGTCCTAGCCGCACGGGCGTAACTCCTATAACAAGGAGACCACAATACCTAACTAGGTTAAACTCAACTTAACCTCTTAAAGCCAATACATTTTCACATATTGAGGAAAAGCCTCAAAGTAATGCGACAATCCGAACAACTAATTTAGATTTCTCATAGAAAGAACGTTGGCCAAATGCTTTTCTATTTCAAACCCCAAATTAGTTGATCAGACGCCAAATGGAATGTCACCTCACCTTAAGACTCAACCCTCCATGCTCCTATAAACACATAACATGCGCAAAATAATTCAACCGCAAATCCATGCAAGCACATAATTCATGCTGTGTAGTGGTGCCTAATCTCATCAAACAAGTTACACCTATAGGTCATCGTTATTCCCACGACTCCTAGGTATTCGAACCTAGAGCTTGATACCATTTGTAATGACCCATCCCGAGTCAAAACATATAAGAACTATAGTTTCTTCCAAACATAAACATTAGCGCTACATATCCAAGTTATCAAGAGTATTCCCTTCATTTAGACATTTATAAGATTTCAACTTTACAAAACCATTCAAGAATAGATGACATTACATGTTCAACTTTAAACTTATATAGTAATTACATTCATCCACTTTACTTTACATACAAACATAATTCAAGGTACTGTGAAACAAATCGTTCCTTTAGCTTTTTCCCAACATGCTTCCGTTGTCCCAGAATCACTCTTGAGCTTCGAAACCTGAAATGGTTTTAGTATACAACATGAGCCAAAGCTCGTAGAATAAAGACTAACTCTATGCTAAGCGTGGTTTGTGAGGTGTGAAGGGTGCAACCGAGGTAAAATACAAGTTCCATCAATTTTTTATTTATTCCCACACACATACCCACGCACCCCAAGTTGCTCAATTATTATGCCTTTTTCAAAATATTTCTTTCTTTCACATTTATTTTCGTTACTCAATTTTTCACAAAAACAAAATCACATTTTCATTACCCAGTTTATCACAAAAACCGTATCACAATAATGAACCGGCGTTGGGCGCAGCTTATAGAAATTCCTCCTTATTAATTCCCAATAGGCTACGCGAAGCCATTGGGTAATAGATAGCTTTATAACTCACCACGATGCACACCACATTTTGCTGGCTAACCTATGGGCATGTGGTCCCCATCTTGCGCAAGTTTTCGGTCTTTTACCGCGGACCTTCGAGGCCAACTTAACTCACATCAATCCATATGGTTTATTATTCCCGATACAACCATTTTGCAAGAAAACCCCGGAGTCCAACCCCAAAATCCCAATGCCATTTTCAACAAAATCCAAAGTGGCAACTCTATTTTCAACAAAAAGAGGTTTTCAAAATTTAGTTTTCAAGGTATTAAGATATTTTTCAAACATCTTTGAATTCTCTTATTTTTAAAACGTTTTCCAAAATAACCCCAAAATCCCAACACCACAGTATTTTCTGGTGGCTCTGCTGGGGACCGGTTTATAAAATCAAATAAGAGGACTAGACTTGAAAACATCATTGGTTCTTAATATATATTTCTCATTTGCATTTTCGCATGCATATGCATTGTTCTTCAACTCCCCCTGCTTGGTCGACCTGATACCCAGAATGTTCATCCGTTTCGGGGATTATTGGGAAGATGGGCAACCCTTACTGACTGCACGCTATCATAGGTGCAATAAAAGAGTTCAGGCGTACTGTTTGACTATGTCCTGCACCACTCCAGGCATGAAAGATATATACCCGGCTCTATTCAGAAGGTACCCTGTTCGATTGACTAAAAATGGCCTTTTACATATAGTGAACTTAGAACGTCCCATTAGGTGCTGCTAACCCTAGTAGGATTATGTGTTTTCTTCATTGTATATTTTGTTTGCATATTATTAGGATTTGTTTTGTTTAGGTCTAAGCTAGTTTTTTTTCGGGTTTGGCCTGAGTTTTCTGTTATCCTTTGATTAGATTAGCTTTTCGTCTTCGGGTTCTAACTAAGGCCAATGCAAATTTATTTTTGAATTTTGATAATAAAGTCATTCAAGCTATGGATAAATTTAAACCATTGTAAACATAAAGTGAGATTTTTCATTACTTTAATTGGAGTTACAAAGTTTTGAAAATAAAGGGAAGGGCACGTAAGTCCCAAACTCTACAAACAAAAGAGGAAAGCTATGAAATCTTTAAAACAAAGTAGGAGGCCTCAAATCTTTCTCCTTTTTCCTGCTTGTTTTTCTTCTTCTTTATCTTTCTTCTCCCGATCCTGTATCAGCTATATCTTGTATTTAGCAGAAAGCTCGGGACATTATAGCTCCTTTATTTCCATACATGAACGAGAGGGCCAGGCATCCTGATATAGTGTTGGAAATGGGGCCCGCAGTGTAGATGAAGATAGACGGCATCGGATACTGGGAAAGATGATCTGACTGCGATCGAACTGCCGCATGATCTTATGTGGGTAATAAAAAGTAGTCTGACACAGACCAATCAACAGAATACCAGGGTGATCCATAGTAGTCAAAGTCATAGTAGGGATCCGCCACCAGGGGCACTGCTAGGTGATATTAGGGCCAATCAGAGAAGAAAGGTACTGTCGTCAGGCTGCCTCAGCACTGCATATCTGATAATAGGGTTAGTAAAGAAAATCTACAGCACTGTGTCTATCAGTGGGTGGTTTTTGCACAAGATTTACCTTTTTCATCAGCTAGGTCTACAGTAAAAAGTTAGATCAGTGAGTGCAGAGCTTCACAGTATGATACAAGTCTGATAAAGAGAAAGGTTTGAATCTACCTGAATGAGCAAGGGGTTGCCAGCAAAAGTAATAGTCTCACCATGATGGACAGCATCTAGACCCAGCAGCATCTCAGCTAAGACAAGAGGTACAAAGTCTTTTCCTATCCACATCTGACCGGCAATGTTAACCAGTGCGTAGCTAACTCGCTGGTCAGAAGGGACAAGAAGATACTAGGCAAGAAGACAGAAGCAAAGAGCATAATATCGTCACAGTTGAAAATTGAGGTCACTGAGGTCACTGATGTCACCGGTAGGACAGGATCTGTCAATGATCCAGGGTATGTTAAGAGTCATCCTGTGTCAGAAAAGAGTCCTCCATCCTAGATAAACCATAAAGCTGTATCACTTGCTGCCGGGTCAAAAGAACGAAAGTGGGAACCATAATAGAGCTTTGAGGGGCCAAATTCAAAATGGCAGCAAACTTGTCCACAGTGGGGCATAGCTCTTCAAGGACGAATCGAAAGATGTGGGATTGCAGGTCCCACAGCTGAGCAGCTGCTTTCAGTAAAGGCCCGTCAATTTTTATGGCCATGAGAGGAAATAAGGAGTTGATATCGAAAAGGGCAAAGTTTAAACGGTCGACATGAGAGAATACCTCAATCCATGAAGAAAGGGGATTAGCCATCTGGGTTAGATCAACAAAAAATGGGGCCTCTAGGGCTGTATTTATAAGGCTTGAAGGGGAAAAAAATCAAAATTTTAACAAAAAATGTACATTCAAGGTTGCGACAGCCACTTTAGAGGCGGCGACCGCCAACTCAGAAAAGCATAGTATAGTGACATCAGCCCTTTGTCCAGGCGACCGCCATGTTGTAATTGGCGACCGACATGTAAGCATTTATGGAAAATGGCGACCACCATGTTGATTATGGCGACCGCCATGTTAAAAAGTGGCAAGCATGTATCAGTTTGTGGTTTCTGCATTATGTGTAAGTCTTGACATTTGTATTGTGCATCCAAGACAGTTTGAACAGCAAACGAAAAGAAAGATGAACATGTGAAGTAATAGATGGCATGAAGGCCCAAAATGCATCAAAAAGTAGAGTGTATCAAAATAGTAAACTGGGGCACCCAGGCCTAATAAGTGATGGCAGGGACACGCAGACCCATAAATGTATCAAGTTTGGGCACGCAGGCCCATAAAAATCAAAAATAAAGTATCTAAAAAATAAATAAAGCTGGGAAGGGGAAGTTCTCTCTCTCAGGTATGCCTCGGGCGAACTTGGTGGGAGGAAGGACCAGCCTCGTCCGAGCTGACATCCTCAAAGAGCCGCTCAATGTCATCA
>JAULJZ010074586.1:0-12939 GCA_032270985.1 Heliamphora pulchella | reverse complement strand
TCTTGGATCCCTCCTTCTTCTTCTTCTTCTTTCTTCTCTCAAACCCTCAAGAACACTCAACCCACTCTTTCTCTCTCTATATGCAAGGAATTTTGAAGTGGAGAGAGTGGTGTTTGGCTTGGTTTAAATAGGCAAAGGCTAGAGGACAAAGGGGAGACAAGAAATTAATTAAGGTACTCTTTTCTTTCCTTTCTTCCACACACAACACATGGGCCATTTATTGTTGTTCAAGCTTTAAGGGGACAAGAAATCAGATTTGGGAAGCTAAAAGTAGCTAGGGGCTGATTGGGGGACAAAAAATCTGATTCCCATCAATCAAGGGTTTGCCTTGGTTTGCGTGCCTATATTGTGTAAGAAAATGCATTAAAAGTTAATTTGATGTATCTTTTTGGTATCTTTTTCTACTGAGACTTATTATATTAATATGTTTATGATAAATATGGTATTTTTAGGTATTATCATAATTTCCATAGCAATTGATTAAATAGATGTAGTCTTTTAAGTCAAATTAAGCTATTTTGGCAATATAAGGCTTTTTGACTTATTTTGTTGTGTATGAACTTAAATAATAATTTGTTTGCTTTTGTTGACTGATAACACTACATTATTAGATATATTACTTGTCCAACAAGATTGGGATCATCATAATACTTCATTTAATGCATTTCTCATCATTTAAGGCTAAAAAGAAGAAAATAAGTCATTTTTAGGCACATTTCCCAAGGTGGTCGGCCGCTAAGGGGAATTTTTGGTAATTTTGATGTTATTTTGTCTTTTACTACTTAATTGTGCTTAAATTCTTGATTTAGGGGATCTATATGTCAAACTTTAGATTTTTAAGGCTTTTTTGCTGTACTATGGGCAAAATGGTCATTTTACCCTATTTATGAGAATTTTTTTATTTTTAATTTATTATTTTATGATAGTTACTTCATTTAGAATGTTAGGAGACTCTCCGGGTGCTAAGGTTTTATTTCCTGTGTTTTGGATCTTTTTGGAGTTTTCGGGCCGAACTCAGGATTTTCGATTCGAGTTAGGGTTTTGAACTTTTTTCGTATTCTATAGCCTCGTGGACTATCCGTCACAAATGCTAGGGTCTAAGCAGGGTCATTACATGGGTCGTTATCAATAGGGTTGTTACAACTAGGGTCTGTACCAGGTCATTACAGTTAGGTCAATGATTATTATGCTCCCATTCACTATGCTCCCGTCTATACTCCATTCTTGAGTACACGGCTCAAGACATAGCATGGCTTATGATGTACATAATCCTTAACACGCCCAAATCCACATACATACGAATATTAACATGGAGGTATTATCATCACCCCATAACACCATCGTAACAGATGGTCTCTATGGGGTCACAAACACCTTATCACACCTAATCAGGAGGTCACTAGTAATACAACCCACCTCTTGGTAGTATTACTCCACAAAAAGAAATCCTCTACTATGACCAACTAATTATCTATGCCCCAACAACAAAGAAACTAACTAAGGCCAACACCCACTCACGTGGTTATCACAACTCACACACAAGTCCTACCACGCACCAAGCGATCAACACTCAACTCATGAGTTTTACCACCAAAGCAATCAACAAAAATCTGGTCACATCTCAATTACCCATACCACGACCTCGACTACAACCTCGTCCCTGCCCTATAGGCATAACTTCTATATAAAATAGGGCATCATGAAACTCATTCAGATAAGATTCGACTTAACGTTCTAGAGGTACATAAACACTTTAATCACCTTCACGTATTACCACATCAACACGTATCCACATACCGAAGAGAACCCCTCGAAATGACGCACTAATCCGAGTAACTAGTTTGGATTTCCGATTAAAATGGACTTCGGCCAAATGCCTTTCTAACTCGAATCCCAAATTAGTTGACCGAATGCCCAAGGGCAAGACACATCATCCCAAGGATTCAACCTCTATACCCAAGTACAACATAGCGTGCAAAAATTAACTCACTCAATAGATATTTCATGTAATCACATCCGTACATGAATGTCACATATCAATGAAAACTCTCAAGTAATGGATTAACCATTCCCACGATTTTTAGGTATTCAAACCTATAGCTCTCATACCAATCTGTAACGCCCTAATTTCGTAACAATAAAACCCCGCTGTATAAATGGGTAATGAAACCAGAGCTTCAGATCTTACCATAAAAACCAATCAAAAGATTAACCAAAACATTTTATGGAAAATATAAACAAAAAGCTTTCATTTTCTCCACCAGAATCGAAGTAAAAGAAAGCACTTTATCCATAAAATAAGCCCCCAAATATACCCATTTATGTCGCAAAAGGGGCCCGACAGATAACCAACAAATCTCCATTTGAAAATAATTTTTCAATAGTGTGCCACCCAGCGAAGTTCGCTCGAGCAGTGAGGTATCCAAGAACAAATAGCTCCAAACTCTTAAAATTTTCTTCTCTTAGAAAGATGCTAAAATTTGTTATACTATGAATATAGTTTTCATAATCCAAAAATTTGAAGTTAAAACATACATTTAACATTGAAATAACCTCCAACTTCTCAAAACATGAAAACCACTATCCTCAACCATAACAATTCATATGAAACCAAGGAATTAAGATGAATCAAGAACACGATGATTTCACATACATACAAGTCATGAATACACGGCCTAAAGGCCTTACAAACGAGTTTTCAACTCCCCAGTTACATCTTTCAAGTCTAGTAATTGAGTTACAATTACAATCTATAACTCTCAAAAGATGATTGACCAAAAATGTGTAAGTTCTTAAAAAATGACCCAACAAGGTCCAAGTACGATCCTCCTTACTTGAAGACTCAAACTTCGTATCACTTGAAATGTGTTATAACACATGAGTTAAGACTAGTAGGAAATAGACTAAAGAAGAACAAATGCATGATATGTAAGGATGGTCATGTGAATACATCATATGTTTTTAGTTAAGGGGCCACACCCACTTTTTCGATAAAAATTCCATTCACATAATCAGTTTTTACCATCCAAAACCAATGACAGTCCGCTCCAGTGGTCCCCACTTAATCAAACTGTCTTCCATCTATCCACTAGAGTGGGCTCCCCACCGCTCAAGTGGTCAGCGCTGGATGAAAAGCCCTAGCAAGGATGTTGCTTTGAATCAAAACACATGCAAATCACCTCACAACAATAATCCTCATGCATTACCAAGCATTCGGTCATCATCATCGATCATTAACATGAATAAATTTCAATTCCTTTGCACCATTAAACACTTTTTATATATCATCAAAGGTCTCAAAACAGACTTTAATTAATCCTCAAAATAAAAAGGGATTGGGTGTCTACACTAATACTCAGGATGCAAAGCCCTAATACCTAGAGAAGATTCCTAACATCCTTAGTTAAGTAAATAACATGAAATATTAGGTTAAAAATTAAAATTTCGCATAATTAGGGCAAAATAACTATTTTTCCCTAGTACAGCAAAAAATCATAAAAATTTAAATTTGGACACATGGACATGCTAAATCAAATATTTAAATACAATTAAGTAACAAAAGGTAAAATAACAACAAAAATAACAAACATACCCCTATGTGACAGGGGACCTTGGGATTTGTGCCCAAAAAGTCATTTTTTGCCTTTTAAAGCTCAAAAATGAGAAAAGTTGTACAAATCAGGAATTATTATGATTCAAGATTATCTAAGCATGTAACATACTTAATAATATAATAATATTGGCTAACAAAAGTAAACAAATTATTATTAAAGTTCTTACACACTAAAATAAGCCAAAAAGCTAATTCTTGTCAAACTAATATAATTTGGCTTAAAAGCTTACACTTATTTAATTAATTACTATAAAAATTATGGTAATACATGAGAATACTATATTAATCATAAAATTACTAAAATAATATGTTTTAGGAGGTAGAGATGCCAGAAAGATATACCAAATTAATTTTTTTGGCATCATCTTGCATAATATGGTACCAACACCTCACTTTAACGTCAAATTAATGCAAAATAAGCCTTTGGCCTACCCCAAACTTCCCCTAGAAAAAATCCCTACTGCCATGATATGAAAATGTAAGTCCTAAATAGCACCCCCACGCCAGGCAACCTATGGAAATGAAAAGAATTCAAATAAAAGCTTCCAAACCATAATTACATCCCCTACCCTAGTTCTCTATAAAACCAAAACCAAACCCACCCTCTTCTCCTTCATATTTTTGACAATAAAGAAAGAGAGGGACCAGATTTATGTTCTCTTAAGTGTTCTTCAAGTCTTGGAGAGAAAAAAAAGAAGAAAGAAGGAAGGGTCTTTGGAGACCAAAGTGCAAAAAGCCAAGTCCTCTAGGCCATTCTCCATTGTTTAGTCCCTCAATCAAGTAAGTAAACCTCTAAAACTTTATATTAATTTCACACAAAGATCTACCTCAACTCATCTTCTTAAACACATTTAAGATCAAGAACCGAAAAATGGATTAAAAAGGCATTATAGTAAGAAAACTAGGATTGTTCATGATTCTTTTGGTAAAAATTGAGTTTGCATGCTTGTATTCATGAGGTGTGTAGCTTCTACAAGTTCTGGAACAATGATATGTAAGTCTGAAATCCATGCATGCAAAGCAAAAGGGCCAAGTCTTGACATACCATAAGCTAGGAGGCTAAAACCATTAAAGACCTGATTTTTGAGCTATTTTGACTTTTTGTCCCGATATTTGAATTATCATAACTAAATATAGAAAAATGAACTAATTGTGTTCTTTATATCCAGACCTAGGTTTGGATGTTGTCTTTCATAAACAATTGGTTTGAATTGATTTCATTGAGTAGAACTCGAGATTTGAAATTTTTTCGAAAGTATGTCAGTTTCTGACCACTCAGTTTTGTAGACCTAAAAACCTTAGTTTAGAATGTGATCCAAACATAGGACAGAACATGAAAGTTGCAGATAATATGTATATCGTGTTGTACACCAATATTGATCCCAAAATATTGAGGTTTGATAGATGAAAACACATCTTAAAGTCACTGTTGTGAATCTCTAAATAATAGAGCCCTCTGTCACATATTTTTGTATGACCTAAAACCCATATTTTTAGTGATCAAATCTAAAAGTAATTTTCATGAACAATGTAGGTAATATATGGAACTATTCACTGTCTAATAATCTAACCTAGATAACCCCTGGTGATCCATCAAACTATTTTTAAACTCTCTGTTATATACAGATTTTGCTCTGTATTTTGTAGCTGACTGAACCACTTTTATAAAATGGCCTATATCTCTAACTTGTTTCAAATAACTACCTTATCACTATTCATGAGACTTGTAGGGAATATATTAGATTAGAACATATCAAAAAATTAGACCTACAGGACTGGATTGGATAACCCAAAATTTAGACCAAGATACTTTTTTTGTAATTTTTTCTGTAAAATGCTGAACCATTTTTTACATAAATAAAATAAATCACCTATTTAACTTACGATTTGAACTCAGTGTTAAATATAAAAGTTGTAGGAAATATTTTTATCTAATGGGTGAGCAAAAATCATAACTTAACACAAAGTCTAGGTACCCCAAAACACAGTTGATCTTTTTAAATTGATAGTTGAAGTTGACTTGTAATTTGTTAAGTGTATGACAAAGCATAATTTGGTGGTGTGACTAGCTTTATATGTTTTTCTTGATTTAAATGAGATAAATGCTGATTAAAAATAAATATTTAATTTAACACTACCATGCCATGAGACAAATACTTATGTTTTGAAAGTTATACTCCATGTTCCAGCTTAATAGTATCATGTGTTATGTTGAATTGTACATCATCATACCTAGCTATGCCATGCTATAAGTAATCATGCTTTGGAGATTCATGTTGTACATCATGTGCATTATTATTGTCATACTCATAAAATATTGAAGTACATTCTGTACCTACCGTTGTAGGTTAGGCTATGTGAAAGTTGTTCCCTTATTGGTTTTAAGTCTATGGTATCCCTGGTTGTCGATTTTGTGAATGTTTTGGGAGATTGTTTATCATGGGACCAGTTGGACACCATGGGTTCGTCGCTAGCTTTCTATTTCTGGTAACTTAGACTTTAGATTGACCCCAAGTGGGCATCCCAGATCTTAAGGTGGCATTATTGATTTGCGCATGGTTATTATTTTTCGGGTCGGAGGATAAGAATGTTAATGGCTTGCCTTCACGCCGTTGCCATTTTGCAGTAAAACAGCTGTGGCATGAAGCCCTATAATAAATTTACTATTCACAACGAGGGCCGAGGATAGGTTTGGTGATCAATTACCCATAAAGTCTACTATGGGAATTCCCGGCTTGGAATTCATGCTATGATTTTGGATGAATGTCGGGTTGGGTACTTGAATTGCATCCATGGCATCACATACTTGCATGTTTATTCACTTGCCTACTTACTATGTTATTGTTGGAGGCAAACTGCCATGATCATTAATTTGTAAAGGTTTTTTTGAAAAAATAAAACCAGATAGGAAAACGCCGAAACAGGCTCCAGATAAAAACTTTTTAATGTAAAACGATCAAAATAAAAACCCGTGCCACCACAATTAATTCAAATGAACACCTTTTGGTTGATTCTTCAACTATGAATTCTGATTTCTCAAGTTGAAACTCTGGTCAAACCTTCTACTGTATTCCGATGCCATTCTCGAACGTAGTAAAGACTATGATCCTTCGAGAACAAAAATCGGCAGAACCTGGACAATCTTAGTCTTGAAAGGTAACTTTTGAATTTGGTTCAATCTACCAGAATATTTATAGGGCTACAATAGAGACCTATTGAGTAATTATGACATAGAGTTCTAGTGTGACCCAGATACCCATCCAGCGATTTCTGTAAATATGCAAACCTCTCAGCAATTTTTGTAATTATGAATACCTTGCAGTAATTTTTGTAATTTTCATAAAACACTAAATTATAGTTCGTACCACTAAAGAACTGTAACTGATCATCTAGTCATAATCTCAAGTCCTAATTGCATTGAGCTCCTGTTATTAAATGCTTAACACATCTCCCCTCGTTAAGGTTCCCGATACCCGGCTATTAAATTTAATTACTGACAATTTAATTTAATTGGCATCTTTAAAAAATTTTAAGCCCTTTTGCTTAACTTATTTGATTACAGGATAATTAAATCCACCTATAGGGTTTGGCCTAGTTAAAACTTATATATTTCCTTAAGGAGGTATCGTCAATCCCGAACAATTGGGACGTGAATTCCGTCAATAATTAATATTCTGTGACACCCCGTTCCCTGGGCATGTCAGGACATATGTAATTATAAATAAAGGACATATTCCAGCCGATCATTCATAGATACATAAGATAGTTACTACATCATGAACAGTTCAGAATTTGTGTAAAGTACTTAATAATTACAGTCATCCATAAAATTTAACTAAAGTTACATTATGTTCGTGAAAAAACTGAACAAAAGATCAAAAAGTAACGTCCTACGTCGTCAAACTGCATTATTGGGATTAATCGGCTCTTACTACTCTCCCTCTTCCGCAAAATCATTCCCTTCAACGAACTCGCCTTCCTCAAAGGGTCCTTCTTCGTCACATGTGGCGTAAATGTGAGACCCCAAACCTTGTTAATTTTGATATATATAAATGTTGACGTGTTTTTCCTTCATGTTATATATCATCGATGCTTGGTTTATGTTTTGGGTTGTAGAACAGCATGTATAGAAGTATTTTAACCTTTCTCGGACCTTGTTTAGGCTAGTTTGGGTTGGCTTTAGAACACCAAAACCGAGACAAAATAGTAGGTTGAAAACCCTGAGGTTCAGTCGTCTGGATAGCTACGTTCGGTCGACTGAACTGTGGCGGTATGTGTTTCTCGAGGCACTTCAGTCGACTGAAGTGCTGTCTTCAGTCGACTGAACAGTGTTTTTGGCGTGCCTATATGTATTCCATCTCCTAGAATGTTTAGAGAAAAGCTTCTTTCTTCATTTTCTCTGCCTTCTCTCTACATTTTTTACCCGCCCGAGCCTAGTTTTTGACGATCAGCTTGTGGATCCCTGCTATTCACGCTGCTAGCTTCGCGCTCATCCGGTCTGATTCTCGTTTCGATGAGACCCAATTTTTGAGGCGTCGGGTTTTGACCCAACGAGGTAGGATTCGAGACCCTGCTGCTGTATTAGGGTGTTATATGTAATTGTATGCTTTTTCACCAATAGAAAATGTCATATCTATGTTTAAACCTTAGCTTTTTGGGTAAAAAGTATGTTTTTCGCTTTTCTTGGTTTAGTACATCATATGACTTGTGAATTTATGATTTTCAAAGGGCGTTCTTGAAAATGGTGGTTTTTGTTGGAAAACGGAGGATTTTGACAGAAATCTCAATATTTTTATGTTTTGGAGGTTTCGAGCTCGCCTTCGGGGTTGAGTCTCAGGTTTCGAAACGTCTTGTTGAAAACGAGATAAAACATTTTGAAAATGCTTTGTGTGATCTCCATGTGGAAGGATGGATCTAAATACATGTATAATGTATTTTGGGGAAAAAGGTTTTGTAGTTGAGCTATAGTTCTATTTTTTAGAAGATTATCTAGATGTACCGGGATGACGTGTATTTGGCACGAGTTGCCCTCAGTGTGAGTTTGAAAACTTGCGCAGCGTAGGTACTTAGGTCCAATAGGTTATTCCCCATAAATTGAGATGGATGGGTGCTCAGCTCCCTCGGGGTCATAACCCGTAAATTGAGTGGTTACGTTCATGGTGCTCCGTATAGAACCTGTGTGTATCTAGGCGATCCCACGATATCTGGGGGTTAGATACTGGACAGGGGTCTATAGTTGCTACCTCTATCCTCTTGTGATTGAGTCGGTACATAGGATCTTACTCTTCTTATTCCGCGATGGTGCATTCCGCGAGGGAACAATGTTTTGATTACTATTTTTCCTTAACTATGATGGTTTACTTGCATTATTTGCAAATTCATGGATTTAAGGATGGAAACAGGGTTTTATGATAATAAAACCATTTGGGAGGCTTGTGATGGCCTGAGGGGAAAACTTATGGGTTTTTGGATGGAAAACCATTTTGGGTTTGTGGTTGAGTTCACTCCCACCATGTGATTACATATTACCTGCTTTACAGCTTCATAGTCTATTTCTATTGGATTTCGGCTCACGAGTGGGACTTTTTGTAAAACTATTTTTAGGTGATGATGTGAAAGAGGTGTAGCACTGGTGATGCTTATGGTGGCGGAAGACTTTTATAGTTTTCCTTTTGGTATGCCTATTCCTAAAGGCAGTTTTATATGCCATAAGGCGATATGCTTATGCATGCTCTACATGATGTTTACTGTTCATGAGAGATGCATCTTGGGTTTTTCTTTGATTTCAACAGGTGGATTTGAAGGTTTGAAAACCTATTTTTTGTAAAACTGGTGTTTGGTGGTTTTTCACGTGACCCTAGGTTTTGGGGCGTAACAATAAATGCCATGAGTCGGAGCATAGAAGCAAATTTCCTAAACCATCCAACAAACGCACGGCAAGATATTCTACAATACATATCGTATAACACCCAATGCAAAGTAAAGGGGGCAAAGATATAGGCAAATTATCATTTCCAACAGGATGAACACATATAAGAACAAAAGTGTTAGTGTGTGACGCAAATGAATGCAATGCAAGTGCCCAACCCAGGGTACTTCCAAAATAGTATCAGGAATTCCATGTCGGGAATTACAAGGTAGACTTGATGGCTCTTGATCACAGAACCCATCCTCGCCTCGTTGCGAATAGTAAATTTCATTGCTGAGCTTTATGCCACAGCTGTTTTAGTCAATGGCAACGGCGTGGGGACCGACCTTTATCCAAATTTACCCATCCTTATTCCAGGACAACCAGTCCCACCTTAAGAACAAAGATACTCATTAGGTGTCAACCAAAGTCTAAATTGAAGCTAGTGACGAACCCATGGTGCCTAAATGTAACACCCTGCTCCCGCAAGGCACCAAACCTACCCAATGGGATAAGATCCCGCCGCAGATCGGCAACCCAAGAGATAGACAAGGAGTAAACTTAAACAACCACAAATATCTTAATATCAAAAGAGGTAAACAAGAGTCACTAGGGATTTACCATCCCAACGCATACATTACTTCAAAAAGGTCAAAAACCTTCAAATCTTATACATGAAGCTTTACCAACACTAAAACTAAACAACAGAAAGACTTGCCAAAACGATTTCCAACACCAGAACCAAAACTACTCGACGACGCCTGTGGTGGACCAACTCTTAGCCGTTCCTGGTATCTGCAACCACAGAGATTACAGGAGAGCGTACTTAGCATTATCATGAACAGAAAAGACAGTTACTTAAGCAAGGATAATTGAAAACTCTTTCTAAAAATAGTTCATCACATTTTCTAAGAAAATATAGAAACTAATGCATTTGCATGAACATGAAAACATCACAGATTATATAGAATCTTCTCAGTATTGCAAATAGAAATATGTTCCTGGCTCAACCGCCACAAATTTAAAAAAAACATGACCACTTCTCAAATTTAGACTCAAACCCCTACAATGTCCAAGTAGTCATCAACCTCACGACCAGGAGTTTCGACGGTACCGTACCCTCATTTCTCAATGCACGGATAGCAACGTGATGGAATGAGGGCCACTCTCCACCAAGCACGAGTGGTATGTGCTGTTCAGGACTTAGCCCACAATGCCTTTCAGGCAAAAACCCCCACTTCACGAAAAACCTCCCCTAAAGGGACAAATGAAAAACCCATAGTTGGGTAACTTCCGTCATAACGGGATATAAAGAGCCAAAAACACTTGTAACTTGGTACTTTGGAACAATCGCACAACATTAACCATACTTTCATAATAACATCATGCTAGCTCAAAATAGCATAGGTAGCACACTTGAATTAAAAACATCATGGCATTTGAAAACAACAGGTTCATGCAATTATCAAAACTGGCTATAGTTTAAAACATGCACTTCAAATCATTTTCATGCATCATTTAGATAACTGAAGTTCAAGACAATGGCTAAGCACTCTCACCTTGTATAATATGTATATGAACTGAGCCTCCCCTTGTAAGTTAAGCACGACCCCCAGGTTCTACAACCTTTGAGCCTAACAAGCAAAGCACGACTCGACCGTTAATCACGGTATCCTCCCCCTTTAGGGTGAAACTAAAATGATTCTAATCGTGGAATATTTTCTTGGTTTTTGGGACCGTGGTTAGTTTCTTTTTAAGTTTAAGGGGTACTACGCACTTGCCCAATTCTTCACTTGTTTAAGGATTTTATTTAACCATTTGTTAATCTCTTCCAAATCGTTAAATTTCAATGTACCGCAGCATCTTGAGGTACTTAGACTTGGAATCGGATTATGATTTTTAGACACCATTTAGATAAAAAATGTTTTCTAAAACTCTCATGTTTAACACAAAGACCAAATCCTAAAGCAAAAGGGTGAACATTTCATCCTAAGCAAAAACGGTTCAGCACTTTCTCTTGATTTTACCTAAAATTATGCTTCTGTTGAGCTCAGTTTTGGGGTAACAAATTAAGTCCAAATGAGACCTTTTTTTAATATGTTCTACTTCAACATGTTCCCTAAAAGTTTCATGTTTAGAGCTACGGGTAGTTGTTTGAAACAAGTTAGATTTTTTAACCATTTTAAAAAGTAGGTTCTGTCAGACAGCAAAACACAGCAGAGCCGGTTTTTGACAGAGGGTTTAAAATGGTTTTGGGGTATCATCCCAAGGATTGAAGGTCATATTTTTGGGCAGAAAATACTTCAATATGTTAGCTACAATGTTCATGTAGACCACTTTCGGAATAGGTCACTAAAAATAGAGATTTTGTGCTACACAAAAATATGTGACAGAAAGTTTCTTGAAGGCTGAAACTCAACAGAGACTTTCAAAGGGGTTTTGACCTATCAAAACTCAATATTCTGTTCTTATTATTGGTGGGTAGATAGATATAAATGTTTTCTACAACTTTCATGTTTTGGAAAAACTCAGATCTCATTTTAAACTAGGGCTTTTAGGTCTATACTGTTAACTGGTCTGAAACCGACACACTTTGGTAGAATTGCAACATCTCGAGTTCTACTTACTCAAATGAGTTCAAACCAATTTTTGATGAAAGATAACACAAAAATATAACTCTTGACATAAAAATCATGCTTAGATCAATTTGTTACATTGAGTTATGATATTTCAATTCTTAGGGAAGAAAGGTTGAAATGCTCAAATTGTAGGCTATGTTTAGATCTAGTCTCCTAGCATCATGTGTGTTAATGGTTGGTCCATTTCCTTTACACCCATATTTTCTACACTCAAATATGACAATTTTAGAACCTTTTCAAGCCATGGATCCATTAGAAAATCACAAGAAAACTTCAAGACACAACAGGCACACCAAAACAGTCCTAAAATCTCACCACGACGCCTTTTCGATTCATATTCAATTCTTGATCTGTAATTGGTGTTTTTAAATGATGAAAGTGATGGTTGATAGGTGTAAAATCAGATGTGTTAAGAGTCTTGCTTACTTTATATAGATCACTCTTTGATGATTTGGATCAAGGACTTAGGTTTAGCATCCATGGATTCCACCAAAATTTCTTTGTTCTTCTTCATTCTTCTTCTTCCTTCTTCTTTCTTTTTCTTTCACTCCCTCTCTCTTCTCCTCACTATGCACCAAATTTCAAGGGAAAAAATGAGGTGGTTAGGGTCCCTTTTTATAATTGAGGTTAGTGGGGCATGCTTCCTTAACAAGCTTTGCTAGCCGTAGTTAAATTAAGTTAACCTTGGTTTACTTTTTGCTAACCTTGGTTTAGGAGACTTGGCCACCAAGTTTGGAACTCTTCCCTAGGTAGGTAGCCACTTGAGTGTATATATATAT
>JAULJZ010074575.1:0-12940 GCA_032270985.1 Heliamphora pulchella | reverse complement strand
TTAAACTAATTTTATTAGATATGAAAAAATAACAAAGAATAATTATTTTATTGGATACGAAAATAATGCAGAAGAAATAGTTTAAAAAAATTTATAGACAAGAAGTTTATAATAGAATTCTTATAAAATTAAATATATATTAATAAAAAATAATGATAGTGGGTGGGTGAGATGAATGGCATAATAGGGAATTGGGAGAATAGGCGGGCGTCGGGCTGGACTACGGGTCTTGGGTTTGCCTGGCCCATGGGCTCAGGGAGGTAGGTGCAGGATCAAAAAATGTCTTCGAACTTAGGTTGAACTAGGCTTTTTTTGAGTCAGACCGAGCCTACATAGTGTCGGGCCGCTCCCCCATTTTTACACCCCTAATCATATATGTCCATTGCAATAATGATAGATAGTTTGATTAATCCAACATAATAGAGCATTAGTTATCGATATGATTGCGATGTGAAACAATTTTTTATTAGATATTATTTAACAAGATAAAAAATTTAAAAAATTAAATTATTGTAAATAAAAAAAATATTTTTATTTGTTCACTAAGTGCCTATTTGAGATAGTTTTCAAGGTTGATTTTTAAGAGATTTAGCCTTTTTTAAAATACATAAGAATAAAAAAATGTGAGAGTATTTGAGATAATTGTTTGAAGTAGCTTTTTGATAAATATTGGCTTTTATCATTAGATTAAGAGATGAAAAAAAATTTAGTTAGATTTTTCTTAAAAATCAAACAGTGCAGCTTAAAAGTTGATTTTTTTACAAAAAAAAACCAGCTTAAAAACTAGCCCAAACCGTCACCACTGAATATTTTTGAATAGCATCTCTAACTACCATATCTAATCACTATTTTTTGTCATCATTTTTGACCAACAACTCTTATTATTACCTTCATCCTCCACTTACAATAACCATTGCTACCTATTGCTATCATAACTAACAAACACCTTGGTCACAAACTCCGACCGTCACTTTCGACTATCACCTTTGAGATAACCCCAAACCATCACTCTCACCCACCACGTTTATTCGCCAATTGCCATTTCACTCCATCTATCACCTCCCACTACTAGTTGTCACCTTCACTCATTATCTTTTATTAGAAATAGACTCAGGATTTTAATCTAGTGGTGATGATCGAATATGTGTACTCAAAGATTTTATAAAGAAAATAAGAATAACGATATTATATAAAAAGAAAAAATAGCATCAAAATATATATATAAATAAGTATATTTTCTATATCGACAATGAGTATAAATTAATAACAATGTTTCAGTTATTAGCACAAATACCATTTACATTTAGGATAATGTACAGCTAAATTTGAAAAAAGGGAAATAAATTTCTAATAAAAAAAACATATATCTTTCGAAAATAGCTACAAAAATGTCTAACTTATATTTGATTGAAGAATGTAAAAAATACCTAGAACAATTCATTTCTAAAATAATAGAAAATTGACCATTAAAAATTATAACAAGCGATGATCTCCATATGCAAGTGAGGTGGCGCCGAAATACACAGTATTTCAGACGCACCGAATAATTACCCCAAACATGGAAATGAAAAGACCTCCCTTTGTGTATCAAAGCGAGAAGATCCGAATTAAAATACAATTGTCCTATCATTGACGGTGTCACGTGCATTTTCTATTTTTCTTAGCTAACCCCCAAAACTGTTATAAATGCATTTTGAACCCAAAGTAATTATTTAGTGCTTCGAGAGTAGGTAATTTTATGCAATACTCTTACTTAATATTATGATGATAATAGCGATATAATAAATATTATCTTTTTGTTGAGTGATTAAAAAATAAAATGTGGTTCAAATAATAAAAAAATTATTTGAGCATTCTGTAGAATATTATCATAAAACATAATAAAATAATATAACTCACGAATATATTAAACCACAATAAGGCTGCATAATTTTTTTTGTAACGCTCAAGTAATAAAAATAAATAAAATAATTATTTATTTATATTTCATAATCACTGGTTTAGAAAAGAACTTAAAACCAGTTTTTTAAGTGTTTACCAAAACCTGACTTTTTCTATAAAAAAAAAAAAAATTGTCCTTAACAATGCAATCGGCATCGGCGCTGCAAAAAGGATAACAATAATACACGAAAAATAGTGGCGAGAGGTAATACGACGGTTATCGATAAATTATTATAGTTTCAGAGAGGGAAGTGCAATCGAAAAAAGAGAAGAATAAGAATTGGATAGTTTTTTTTTTTAATCATTTTTCTGCTAAGAAATTCTAGAGGTGACAAACTTATATAATTTAGAGATAATTAAAGTAATACTAGTATAATAAAGGATTTTTTTAATCATAAAGGTGGCGACTGCCACCATTTGCTCTCCTCGATCCATTCTTGCCTCCCATTGTCAGGCACTATACCTTCATATATCATTGTAGGCTATGATAGCTACCATTGGACCACCATTATCTTCTATTAATCATCATTGCTACCATCTTTATTTAGGATGACTTCACCTATTGTTGTTGTTGGACTATCTTCGAACACCGTCACCTACCATCATCTCTAGTAATTATGGACATCGCCACATTTGATAATTTTCTTGAGCTACTCTCTTCCCACTAATAGCTCTCTCTTAAAATTATTCGTTTCAAAACATAATTATACAAAAATATATATGTGCCGAACATGCCTTTTTTGTTTTTATATAAAAATAATATATATATATATATATATATATATATTTGTTAATTATAAAACAAACATATAAAACTTTAAACATTAGCAAACTAGCCCTGTGTAATTATTTTAGCTAGCCAAAATAAGTTAAATGGTATAATTTTTTTTTTAACTAGCCATTTTCTATGTGTCTTTTCCAACATTATTAACTATTTTGGCTAATTAAAGTACACAAAACGATAAATCAACAATATTAGTGATGAAGACGTTAATGTGGCATATTTAAATTGGTCAAATTAATTCAACTAACTTCCAATTAAAAGTTAAATTTAGCTAGCCAAAATATAAAAATGAACCGGGGTCTATGATGTGTACCAATGCACAGCACAATTTGTTTTTTGAGCCAAACCTTTCAGTGTTTTGAATATATTTTTATAATCAGATCTGATCATTATGTAAAACTCATCGAGTTTATTATTTATATAAAAAACAAAGTTTAACCAATATCATATCCTAAGTGATCGGTTAACATTTATTTAACTGTTTTTCTTCAAAATTATAATTACTATTCAATTATTTGTAGATATTGATGTTAATCGGTCACTTAGATACTGATATTGAAAAATCTTCATTTTATATATAACTACCAAACTCGATGAGCTCTACATAATGAACGAATCTAATTACAAAAGTATATTAAAAAATTTCAACATTTAACCCGCACAGCATACTGTGCATTGGTGCAAAATACTTGGTAGAATAGAAAGCCTATTAGAGTACTACAAATTTTTAACATGCTGGAGATTCTCTAACATAACAAAAATGCTACACAGTATTTAATGAGTACCGGTGAATAGACCAGAAAAAGTCAAATTTGGGAGATTTTTTTATTTTTTTTATTTTTTATTTTCTCACAAATTTTTAAAATTTTAAATCGTCTGATGAGAGTAATTAAAAAAAATAAGAAAATTAATTAAAAAATAATTTTGTTATTTCAAAACAAGAAGGATTGATAAAAGTTTAAGAACTCACTGTAGCCTAACTTTTATGGTAAACTAACAATATTACAAAATCCATTAATTCATTATAATAAATAGATCAAATTGGACTTTGTATTTCTAAAAATATTAATGTTATGATAATTATATATGGTGAGTACATTGAGTAACACATAATGTGTCGTTTTATATATGTATAATGTTTATATTATTGTTTAGATCTATCATATAATTTTGAGCACTATACATAAAATATCACATCATATAATACTCAAATATAATTATTAAAAAATAAAAATAATATAATTATTATTCTAAAAATATCCTCAACCAGCCTAGCAATCATATAAAAGGCAGTACAACCACCATTAAGTGAAATTCAAAATTCTAACAACCGAAGTACTAGTATTGTGAAGGGCCAGAACATTTGTTTAGAAGGGGCATCTAAAATGAAAATGATACTATTTTTTATTTGATAATAAAAAAATAGATTAAAGAAATTTTTAAAAAGTTCTTTGAAAGTATTTGTCCGTAAGTTAAAATTTATTGACAATTACAATCATTGAAATTTGAGATTTTTTATGTAAAAATTTCACAAAAGTTTTACAGAAAAATATATAATTATAATAATAATAATTCTAAAAAATCATTCTGAGACCCTGACCAGATTTTTTTTTCGGCGTTTTTCGATGCGTGTTTATTATTTTCATAATAGCATGTTTATATCCGTTTTTATGCATGATCGGATTTAAATATGCATATGGGGTTAGTTCTCGGGGCCGTTGGACATTGTGATGCGTTTTCCAAAAAAAAAGATAATTTCTAGAGTGCCTATAAAAATCTGGGGTTAAATATTTTCAAAACTTCTTAACTAAGTTTTCTCTTTTTGGCTCTACCTTCTCTCTAACTTCTCGGGGGCCCGGGGCTCGATTTTCGTCGATCAAACAGTAGATCCTTGCTATTGGCATCGAGGGCTACGCCTTCATTCGGACAGAATTTTATTCCAGCGCAGCTCGATTTTACACGTGGATCGAGACATCAAGTTTTTAACTCACCGAGGTAGGATCCTAAACTCTCATGTCTTGTAAGGGTACTACGTATAATTGTATGCGCTTTTATCGGTTAAAATGCATGAAATCTGATTTTGTTTCAAAAGTTGGGTTTTGGGTTCAAAATCATTTTTTGTCAATTTCGGTTGGATGAAATCATGTTTTTGGTGTTTCTTTCGAGGGTTTAGTGTTAAGCTTGGGCTTGTATATGTCCGAGGGTGTTGGATGGGAGTTTGGAGGCTTCGTTTTGAGATTTTGGTGGCTAAACCCGAAGCTCGGAGGTGGGTTCCACCTGGGTTCAGTCGACTGAACCTCGACTGAACCTGGGAGTTCAGTCGACTGGATCGTGAGGTCAGTCGACTGACCTGTGTTTTGGGGTATTTTTGCGAGATTCCAGTAGCATGTTTGGTGGTCGTGTGGTGGCCTCTCGGTCGATCGAGTTATGGGGCTGAATCAACTACTCTCCTCTAGTGATTTTTCAGTTGATAGGATTATGGGGTCCTGTTGATTGAAGTCACGGAAAGGGTGTTGATCAGTTCATGCGGGGTATTAGAGCATGGTAGTGTGCGTGGTGATTTGTGCATCGTTGGGTGCGGGACGTGTGGGTCCGTTGTTCGTTTAAAGGTGATTTTTGGCGAGAACCGTTTTGTGGGAGGTTTGGTGTTGGCCTTCAGGTTAGGTTTTAGCTTTCTGCATTGTTGGTCGTCCGGGTGAGAGAACGCGTGAGTGGATGTCGAGTTGTGCGACATGTGATGTCGTGGCAGGTTATGTGGCGTCGTTGTGTGAAACGTCATGTCGTACGTGGTTATGTGCATTTAAAATTCTAGTTTTAATTATGCATGTTGCAGGATGGTTATGTGGTCTTGCGGTACCTAAAACTTTGGTTTTAGTAACACGTGTGTGTGCATGCTTATGTGAACGGGCGAAAACATGGTTCGATGTCCCGTGAACAGAAAAGTGGTCCAATGTGTTATAGACGGAAAAGTGGTCCGTGGACGAAAAAGTGGTTCGGTGTGTTTTAGCTCCAGTTAACGGGGACGAAAAAGGGGTTCGATATACATTAACGCTAGTTAACCATGTATGTGTGTGTGCGTAGAAGTCGGAGGGACAGAAACGTGGTCCTAACGATGCATTTTATGTGTGGGTATCTGAAGGATGAGAAAGTGGTCCTGAAGAGGCACATGTTGTGTATGTTGCACGTTGTACGGGATGCATGTGTTCCATCGTGTGAGTGGTGTGTGTCGCGTGGGTTGCATGTGTTGCATAGGTTAACTCTGGTTAACTAGTTAGTAGGTGGGGCTGTGGTCATTCGGTGAGAGTCTGAGAACAATCCTTGGGTTGGGTGTTTATCACCGTGAACTGTAGAACTTTTGTATGTGGGCTCGTGAGAGTCGAGGCTCGTAGAAGTCGATCTTTGCATGACAAGCTTTGTCAATTTTGTATGTATACAAAACCGTTTTCAAACTATTTTTAAGGCTTTTGTGAGTCATGATATAAAACTATTTTTAAACTTGTTTTGAGGCTCGGGCGAGTCGTTATATACATTTTACATCTGCTAGCATGTTTAGCTTATATCGCATACTTGTCAAGTTTCTACTGAGCTTTGATTCACGGTGTGGAATTTAAAATATTTTTTAGGTACCGGTCACGCAGGTTGATCTGGAGGTGTCGGAGGGGCGAGAGATTTGTAATCTTTCTTTTTGTTTCTTTGAACCATGTATGTTTACACGTTAGCGATGTTGAAACCGCGTGTTGTAAGCCTAAGGGCGATATCTATTTAAATGCATGTATGCTTTATTTTTTAGAGTGTAACATCAGGTTGGGTGTTATGTATGGTTGTTGTTGGGTGTTTCATGTGACCCAAAATTTGAAGCATGACAAAATGGTATTAGAGCTCTGGGTTTGAATACCTAAGAGCCGTGGAAAGAGGGTGCATCACCTGGTGAGGTTGATTGCGTGTGCTTGATTGCATGTGTTTGCTGTTTTGATAGTATGAGCATGATATGTGTGAACATTGTGTATATGTGAGCATGGGGGTTGAACCTTAGAAATGATTAGTCTTGTCTTCAGGCGTTTGGATTAACAACCTTGGAAGTCGAGTTAGAAATGCGTTTGGCCGACGTGTTTTCTGGCAAGAAATCTAAGTAGGTTATCCAAATGGACGCGTCGTTCTTGTCGGTTTTTCTCGGTATGTGGGGTTGTTTAGCATGAACTTATGTGGCTATATGTTAGCATGCCATGTGGTTAGCGTTTATGTTCATGCGATATGCTGCATCTTATGTTCTATTTTCCTTTCATATAGATGTGATGTCTACAAGGAGAGGACGCGGCCATGGTCGAGGTTGTGGCCGTGATTTTTGGCCGAGGGGATGTGCCTATTCCTGACGCTGGGGAAGTAAATGCTCTCCAAGGACCTGTTGACGCAGTCGGGTTGCTGCGTGCGCTGGTTGGCTCCATTGGCCAGCTGGTTGAGACCTCTAAGGGGAGAGGGAGAGAGCCCGAGTTGAGGGCAACGGTGGTGATGCGGGAGTTTAGACGTATGGATCTTCCTACCTTTGTTGGGGATCCTGATCCTACAGTGGCTACCGAGTGGTTGGAGCTAGTGACCCGGATCCTCAATGCATTGCTGATTATGAAGGATGATTTGTGGGTTCCTTTTGCTACCTTTCAATTGAGATGGGATACTCACGAGTAGTGAAAATACGCCCGAAATACTGTGGAGGGCACATGGGCAGCTTTCACAGGGGTTTTTCTAGAGAAGTATTTTTCGGCTTCACCTCGAGATCTATACAAAGAGGAGTTCTATGCTCTCACTCAGGGGGCGATGAGCATTGTTCAATATGAGACCAGATTCACCAGTCTGTCTCGGTTTGCACTAGAGTTGGTGGGTATAGATGAGTTGCAGTCGAGGTGGTTTGAGCGGGGCTTGAGGCAGGAGATCAGAGAGCGAGTGGTAGGGGTGGGGCTGTGTGTTTTCACAGAGCTAGTAGAGTCGACAACGAGGATTGAGAATACCTTGAGCGAGATTCAAGGTTCTAGGGAGATTAGAGCACCACAGGGTGGGATAGAGGCTCAGTCAGGTGGATGCTCTAGTAAGAGACAAAAGTCCTCTAGCCTTAGTTTTCACCCATCTAGGTCACGATGGTAGTTTTCTGCACCAGCACCATCGGTGGCCTCGTCTGAGAGGTAAGGACAGATGGAGTTGATTTGTTATCAGTGTAGGCAGCCCGGGCATCATGTGACAAATTGTCCAATGTCGAAGCAATCTCAAAGTTCGGTGCCAGTTCAAATGCAGCGGAGGGAGCTGCCAATTTGTTTTGGGTGTGGTCAGACACGGCATATTGCCAGGAACTGTCCTCAGGGAGACAGTGTGCCGAGCACGACAGGTGCCACACCAGTACATGACCGACGGGGTTATCAACAACCAGCAGTACAGACTTCTCGGGTGATAGACCGCAGTGCATCAGTTCAGTCTGTACGACAGCCGGCAGTCCCAGGTTATAAAGGGTAGGCCAGGATGACACAGGGCCGAGTGTATGCTCTTGTAGATCCCAGTTCTTCTAGGGCACCGGTTGTGCCTGACGATGCGGCTATATGAGCAGAGGTACTTTCTGGGTATGCAAATTTTGGGGAAGCATCATGTTCTTCTTTTCATTTGTTTGGGAGTTGGTGATGGGCTCCGTGGGTTGAGTGTGAGTGCTGAGACGTCGATTAGTGAGCTTGTGAGGTTGGGATGAGATGTAGATCCCGTGTCTTGGAGGTAGTTAGTCGTTGTCTCTAGTGCACGACCTTGTTGACCATATCCTATGAATGATTTGGCTGACCACCTCTCGTACCTGTGTCGAAGGTGATCGATGGGGATGTTTCTTTTTTACCTTGTACTAAATTTCGAGAACAAAATTTCTTTAAGGGGGTAGAGTTGTGAGACCTTGACCCGTTTTTTGTTTTGGCATTTTTCGACACGTGTTTATTGTTTTCTTGATAGCATATTTATATGCATTTTTAAGAATAATCGGGTTTAGATATGCATATGGGGTTGGTTCCCGGGGCTGTTGGGCATTGTGATGCGTTTTTTTAAAAAAGAAGATATTTTCTGAAGAGTCTACAAATATCTGGCGTTAGATATTTTCAAAATATATATTTCAAACTTCTTAACTAAGTTTTCTCTTTTTGGCTCTGTCTTCTCTCTAATTTCTCCGGGGCCCGAGGCTCAGTTTTCGATGATCAGACGGCAAATCCTTACTATTGGCATCGAGGGATACGCGTTCATCCAGACAGAATTTCATTCTGGTGAAATTCGATTTTGCACGTGAATCAAGACGTCGAGTTTTTAACTCATCGAGGTAGGATCCTAGATTCTCATGTCTTATAAGGCTGCTGCGTGTAATTGTATGCTTTTTCACCTGTTAAAATGCATGAAATCTGATTTTGTTTCAAAAGTTGGGTTTTGTGTTCAAAACTATTTTTCGTCAATTTCGATTGGATGAAATCGTATTTTGGATGTTTCTTTCGAGGGTTTGGTGTTAGGCTTGGGCTTGTGTGTGTCCGAGGGTGTTGGATGGTAGATTAGAGGTTTCGTTTTGGGGTTTTAGTTGCTAAACTCGTAGCTCGGAGGTGGGTTCCGCCTGGGTTCAGTCGACTAAACCTAGGAGATCAGTCGACTGGATCGTGAGGTCAGTCGACTTACCTGTGTTTTGGGGCATTTTTGCGAGATTCCAGTAGAATGTTTGTGTCGACTGGGTGGGGGTCCAGTCGACTGGGTCCTGTGTTGGGCCCTTGGTGGTTTTGGTGGTCGTGTGGTGGCCTTTCGGTCAATCGTGTTATGGGGCTCAATCGACTACTCTCCTCTAGTAGTTTTTTAGTTGATAGGATTATGGGGTCCTGTCGATTGAAGTCACGAAAAGAGTGTTAGTCAGTTCATGCGGGGTGTTAGAGCACAGTAGTGTGCATGGTGGTTGGTGCATCATTGAGTGCGGGACGTGTGGGTCCGTTATTCGTTGTTGGTCATCCGGGTGAGAGAACGCGTTGTCCAGGTGAGTGGATGTCGGGTTGTGTGGTATGTGATGTCATGGCAAGTTATGTACCGTTGTTGTGTGAAACGTCGTGTCTTACGTGGTTATGTGCATTTAAAATTCTAGTTTTAATTATGATGTTGCAGGACGGATATGTGGTCTTGCGGTACCTAAAACTTTGGTTTTAGTAACACGTGTGTGTATGCTTATGTGGACAGACGAAAATGTGATCAGATGTCCCGTGGATGAAAAAGTGGTCCAATGTGTTCTAGACAGAAAAGTGGTATATGGACGAAAAAGTGGCTTGGTGTGTGTTAGCTCTAGTTAACGGGGACGGAAAAGGGGTTCGATATACGTTAACACTAGTTAACCATGCATGTGTGTGTGCGTAGAAGTCAGAGGGACGGAAACGTGGTCCGAACGATGCATTTTATGTGCAGGTATTTGAAGGACGGGAAAGTGGTCCTGAAGAGGCACGTGTTGTGTATGTTACACGTGATATGTTGTACAGGATGCATGTGTTGCATCGTGTGAGTGACGAGTGTTGCGTGGGTTGCATGTGTTGTATAGGTTAACTTTAGTTAACTGGATAGTAGGTGGGGTTGTGGTCCTTCAGTGAGAGTCCGAGAACAATCCTTGAGTTGGTTGTTTATCACCGTGAGCTGTAGAACTGTTGTATGTGGGCTCGTGAGAGTTGAGGCTCGAAGGAGTCGATCTTTGCATGATAAACTTTGTCAATTTTGTATGTATACAAAACTGTTTTCAACCTGTTTTTAAGGCTCTTGTGATTCGTGATATAAAACTGTTTTCAAACTTGTTTTGAGGCTCGGGCGAGTCGTTACATACATTTTACATCTGCTAGCATGTTTAGCTTATATCGCATGCTTGTCTAGTGTCTACTGAGTTTTGATTCACGGTGTAAGATTTGAAATATTTTTTAGGTACCAGTCACGCAGTTTGATCTAGAGGTGCCGGAGGGGCAGAAGATTTGAAATCTTTCTTTTTGTTTCTTTGAACCATGTATGTTTACATGTTAGCGGTGTTAGAACCGCGTATTGTAAGCCTAAGGGCGATATCTATTTAAATGCATGTATGCTTTATTTTTAAGAGTAGAACATCGAATTTGGTGTTATGTATGATTGTTATTGAGTGTTTCACGTGATCCGAAATTTGGAGCGTGACAATTATAGTAAAAAATACACAATCAAGAAATACATAGTTGATTTTAGAATTTGGTGATCATATCCAATCTTATGTGTTGAACTTGAAAAAAAAAACAGAGAGAATCAAATTAAAGACATGTTTGACTGACCGAATTAGTTATATGATTGAATTATATATCCTATGAAATTATATTTTTTTTATTTCAATTCAATAAGTGGTGGAAAGATTATGCATTCATTGGATAATTAATCCCATAAAATATGAGATATACAATACTTAAGAGAATATGGTATTAATAATCCATTCATTACTAGTTTTATGAAATTATTTATCAAATGAAATTATATATTCTCTTATTATTCATTCAATCAATCAAACATGACCAAAAAATTAGTGATCGTGCTCATTACAGGAGGATTATGTGCATTTTACCAGTAGCTGATATTTTCTGATTTTAATTCATACCTTCATTAAATTTAAAGCATGGAAAGGCTGTGTTACATTTTAATTTTTTTAATTTACATACAAAATAATCTTAAGGCTCCATTTGGGATATGGATTTATTTTCTTATTTAATTTTATATATTTTTGTTTTGAGTGAAGTTTTTTTTATATCATTTGGTTCAACTATTGTACCTTTTTTACTCATCGGATTGAGACGAGCAATTTTTTTTATAAAATATGGAAAAGATTAGAAAAAAAATTAAAAATAAATTAAATTTTATGTTGCTTATTTTTGTCTTTAATAATCTTTTATCATCTTTTGATAAATTTTTAAAATTTTCTTAATCTCTCTTGTGGAGACAATCGAAAAAAGTAAAAAAAAAATTAATAACAAAGATGGGAGTTGGACTTTTTACATCCTTCTTTCCCTTCTAAAACAAAATGGCCTAATCACATGAGATGATTCTATATGTCATTCCTCGTAAAGATTCGATTTCCCATCTCAGACACTGAATACAATTCCTAAAAGACTTGTGTCCTGCCTATTTTTGTGTTGATTAGCGAGGATTTGGATTCTTGCTGTGAGCTTTTCATAGCAGGAAGTACTATGAGCTTAAAAATATTTTATTCAAAATTTTAAAATTTAATTAAAATTATTTATTATTTTTAAATCATCGAGTAGGTCATTCTTATAAAATATCAGGTCAATCGAATATTGTTAGTCGTATAATTCGAATATATTTATTTAACAATTTATTTTTAAAATAATATAAGATAATTATTCAAAACATACTATGATTATATAGGTAATGATGTTCAATGGATCCGATCTTTTATAAAAATTACTTACTTGATGATTTTAACATAATAAATAATTTTAATTAAATTTTAAAATCTCATATAAGACAATTTCAAACTCACAGCTCACGGCTGTCACCCTCCCCTGTTGTTAGCATCGGAATGGCCCATCTAATAATCTTAGAGAAAGGACAACAAATTTATTATGTAATATAAAAAACCCGATATGATAGTCTACGGAAACAGGAGAGTAATTCATTATGAAATATGATGGAGGATATTCACTGTCTTTCACAACTCACTTGCATATCTTTTTCACCAATTGGGGTCTTAGGTAAATATTTAAAAAGGAGTCTTAAAAATTTTAATACTCATAAATTTAAAAAAATATTATTAATTAAAAAGATTTAAAAGGATACAAATTGTTTTGTGACTTCACATTTAACTAATATCTAACTTATAACCAAAATAACAACAAACAAAATAAAAAACTATAATATCAAAATAAAACAAAAGAATTGAACTAATAGTACCAAATAATAGGGTTGTAGAGAGGAAAAAATCGTTCATTACAAGATATGGCTCGAATTATAATAAATGGGCACAAGTTGCCTAAGTATTTTTGGGGCGAAGCGGTCAATACCGCTTGTTTTGTAATGAATCGAGTTTACATAAGATCTTATCTTAACAAAACTCCTTATGAACTATGGAATGGAAGAAAGCCCAACATTTTTTTTTTATGTTTTTGGTTGCAAATATTTTGTATTAAATAAAAAAGATGATTTAGGCAAATTTGATACCAAATCGGATGA
>JAULJZ010074564.1:0-12940 GCA_032270985.1 Heliamphora pulchella | reverse complement strand
TAAATAATTAGATTTTCTTCTCTTTCAATAGTTTAATAATCTTTTCTACCTTTTTCATATTTTTCTTTGTAAACTTTTTTTTTTTTCTTTAAACTCTCGAAATTTTTTTTGTTATAAAATTCTCATTTTATTTTCTTTGATAGTAGGCTTTCCTTTAGTATAAAATTTTTATGCATCTTTTTACATTTAGCTTTTGTCTTTAATGTCAATTTAGTTTATTTTTTATTATGCATGTTTTGGTTATTTTCTTTAAATGCATGTTTAGAGTAGTTTAGCTTATTTTGTAGTAAATCATATTTAGGTAATTTTAGCATCTTTAGCCTATTTTTACTCTTTTATTTGAACAATGTTAGTTTAGTTTATTTTTGTAAATATTGCATGGGGGTATGTTTCATATATCTTTTAGATAGAAATTGTATGCCATAAGATTTAGAATTTTTCTTTTGGCACTTATTTGTTTTGGAGTGCTGAGTATATATCTTATGTATTCTCCATATTTAATTTTGGATATTCACTCTTTGCCCCCATTTTTTTTATGTGCATGCATTTGAGAAATTCTATTAAATAACCAATGATGATTAGTAAAGGTCAACCTTACGGTTGGACGAGCGGGGTGCCTAACGCCTTCCCCAATTCGTACCTTAACCCCCGAACTCTCTTTCTTTGGTTAACGTTTTCAAGATTAGTAGCCATTTTTATTTTTCTTAATTTTTCTCAAAAACTAAGTGGCGATTTTATTTTCAATAAAAATGGAGTTTTCAAAATTTAGTTTTCAAGGTGTTAAAATATTTTTTAAAATATCTTTTGAATTCTTTTATTTTCGACCACTAAATCCCAACGCCACACATGGTGGCCGTTAAATCAAGAAGACTGACAGGACCGAGTCAGATCCGCATGTGATGAATAGCAAGCTCACGGAAGCTTGTAAAGAACTTTTAAAGTTAAGTGTACTGGATAAGAATTTGTAATTTCTAAGTGTCTGAATTTTATAACTTATTATTTTTAATAGTAGAAATTGTTGGTGGGTCGATTCGTTATTATCATTCCATGAGATATTTTTCTCATGAATTTACACGTAAATCTCGTGTGTTATTATTTTTCTCATTTATTGTAGTTTGTTTAGTTATCGATTCACGATTTTATTTTTTCAGTTCATATGAAAAGGCATCATTTATTTCCCTTTATCGTTTTTACTATTTTTAACATTTTTCCTAATATAATATCACTAGGAATGTGTTTTCGTTTTAAGTGTATTTATAGTATTTTACTTATAACTTCTTATTCTAAATTAACAAGTACTAATTTTATTATTTTAAGTTATAAGTTCATGATTTTAACAAAAATTTATAACTTTTGTTTAAACTTATAATTATATCTTTTTAATTATAATCTATGAATTCTTAATCTCAACCACTTAGGAGAGTACCATGAGTGCTTTCTTTTCTTTTCACAAATAAGGGGTGGAAATTTTGAATTTCAGCCCCAACAAAATGCTTTGCCCTCTTTTAATTTATTTCTTCAATTTAAGTAGTCAAAGGAAGCAATTTAAAATTTTTGTCTTTATGCTTAGAATGGGGAGTGCTATTTTGTTCATGAACAATATTACTACCTCATTAGTCTAAATTTTGGCATCTATCATATATTTGGCCATAAAGCTCATAATTTAACTAATGAAAAGTGAATATTATTTATTCACCTGGGTCCCAAAAAAATCTTGCCTAAGTCAGTAAATCAGATGCTAAATTATTAAAAATAATAAATAAATAAAAATATGCTCAACCTATTAGTAAAGGTACATAGAATATGTTCTTTTTCTTATGTATATATTAAAGGTTAGGTACCTCTCACCCTACCCATAACTTTTTCCTTGCCTTTTTGTAGAGCCAATATGATCCTTTACTTCTTATACCCCACAATAAAGTAGCATGATTGGCCAATGGCCATCTCTCTCTCTCTCTCTCTCTCTGGGTATTAGGACAATTTTTTTTCTCTCTGGGTATTTGGACAAATTTATTACAGAAACTAGCAAACAGGAAAAAGAACCCAAAAAAAAAAATTTACATACACATCATAATTTACTTTATATTTTACTGTTTACACATAAATTATGAGCTCTATATAAATTGTGAGTCCTACTTATGTGGATTCCATATAAGTAGACTACGAGATGTATGTAATTTTATAATAGTAATATGATGACTTTCTTTTATTGGTTGATTAAGAGATAAGAAGTAATTCACATAATAGTGATTGTGATAATTTATTTATTAAGAGTACCATATAACATTACCAATATGGTACTCCGAGAATACCAAATAATTTGCCCCATTTACGTGAGTTGGAGTGTGTTAAAATTTAATCAACCAAATCCCAAACGTGCAAATGGAAGCACATCTTTGCACACATCAGAAAGAAAAATCATACGATGATTTATATGGTTCGGCACAATCTAACTACACTCACGGTTGAGAGAGATAATCTATTATAACTGTAAAATGTACAATTATGAGATCAAAAATACCTCAAAACTCGATACTTACAGTCCGAGTTTTGAAACAAATCTTATTTTCCCGCTTAATAATTACCCGGTGTCTCTAATACTTTTCTTTCTCTCTATATATTTACTCATTTAATTCAACGCTCGACACATTTACTAATAATTATATAAATTCATATAATACAAAATAAAACCTCAATAGAATAAAATAAAATCTAAAATTTATATGAATAAAAAGTAAAATATGAAGAATGTATGTAGCACTGGTGTAATTCAAATGTGGACAAACTTGTACAATCTACACAGCCACATCGTACCAAACAATATTTTAGGATACATTGGTCCCACCTACCTCTTTCCATGAATGATGTTGAACCCTCATAAAGGGAACCCCGACACATGTAGTACCCTTAAATCACAATAGTGCTCCTTTACTGCCTTTGTGTTTGGATTAATTTTGTTTTTTTTTTAGATTTTTTGATTTTTTAACTTTTTTATAAAAAAAATATATAAAAAAATGTGAAAAAATAGCCAACTAATTATACTAGAAGGACAAATGAATAGGCTTTTTAAAAAAATTTTAAGCCAAAATTCTTTTTAAAAAACTATGCCAAATATAAGCTGATTTGTCCCCAGCTTCATACCAAGCAGCAAAATCTGCCCTGCTTTGGCTTTTTCTCTTTTCCCTTTACATTTTTGCCACTAGGGGCCATGTCACAGCCCAAGTATACTATTAGTTTAATAATTTAAATAAAAAGTTTTAAGAGTATAGTTTAAAATATTTGTGCTTAAATTATTGATAGTAATTCACAATTTTTTTTTATGTATTAGACCTAGGTTTCGTTCGTTTTAACGTAAAATATTTTTTAATAAAATATTTTACCTATTTTTTATTATTCGGTTAAGAAAAAGTAAGTAAATAATTTTTTTTAAATAAAATATTTTACATCATAAGATAAAATTGTTTTCTTTTAAATAAATTTGTATGTTGTTTTTTGTTTTTTTTAAAAACGTGTCTTGAGTCTGGCACTTTTCAAATTTTTAGATTTTTTGTGTCAATTTTTAAAACGAAAATACATAAACCAATAATAATAGTGACTATTGTTTGGAAATAGCTTTTTTAAAACTTTTTTATGTGATTTTTCTCGTTTTTTGTGAAATTCTTTTACATTAGTTCAAATAATGATACTTTTTAGATTTTCATTGTTATGAAAAATCAAAAACATAAAAAAATGATCAAAAAATAATTTTAAAAAATTTATATAAGACGAAAAAAGTCTTAAAAGCCATTTCAAAGCTTTTTTCATCTTTAATGAATTTTTTTACTTTAATTCAAACAATAGTACTTTCAAATTTCTCTCGTTATGAGTAATTAAAAAAAATAAAAAATGAACAAAAACATAAAAAAAAAGTTTGTATAAGACGGAAAAAAAATCCTTAAAAGTCACTTTAAGGCATTTTTAATGTTTTTTTCGTCTTTAATTAACGTTTTTCAACTCTAGTTATAATGACTGTACTTCTAAATTTGTTTTATCACGATGAATCCAAAAGATAAAAAATTTAAACTAAAAAATAAAAATCAAAATAAAAAAAGACAAAAAAAAGTCTCAAAAAATCATAAAAAAAACTGTCCCAAACAGTAACAAAACTCCATGAAGTATTGGACCAGATCTAGATATTTTCATACGTGGAAAATATCTTATTTCAAGCCAACAATAAAAAAAATTATTGTGAAAATATTTTTATGTGTCAACCGAGCAATAGAAAATAAAATTGAAAAATTATTTTTTTATAAAAATATTTTACATGAAAATTTTACTAAAAAAAATATTTTATATTAAAATGAACGGAGCTTTAATTTTTATTTCCGACCGATGTAAGATGAGTTATCATAAGGTCCACATCCCTAATTTTTAAAAATATATATTTTTATAAATTATTTTTAAAATAAAAGGAGAATTTATGAAGTTGATTTTTTGTTTTTGTGTTTTCTATTTACAATAATGCTATAATTACAATATTTCAGCAGCCTCGCTTTTAGCACTGTGAACGAATGAATCCCGTTAATTTATGTAGAATCCATTGAATAATGCAATTAGTGGCACTTTTTGGGCTATATTTTGAAATTTTTGCTTTTTTATTTTGTTTTTAATTTTTTTCATCTTTTTACAAATATTTTTTATTTTCTAAATTGTTTTAATGGGAGGAACTGAAAAAGTTTAAAAAGTTATCAAAAGATGGAAAAATTTACTAAATATGAAAATATGTAAAAAAATTTATTTATTAACTTATTTTAATTTATTTTTTTCTTTTTTAACATGTTTCATATTTTGGTCAAAATTTTTTACATTTCTAACTCTTCTTGTTAGGAGGAGTCGAAAAATTATCATAGTATAAACAAACGATAAAAAAAATTTATTAAAAACAAGAATAAATAAATTAAAATAAATAAAAAAATTATTATCCCAAACGGGGCCAACATGTCTCACTTAGGTATTGTCACAAAAAAAAATCATTATCCACTTGAGTAGTAATAAAAATAGTATCAAAACCAACTACGTCCATCAAGGATCCGTAGTAATATAGGTAAAGAAGTAGAAGCTCTAAGGAGAGAAAGAAGCCCTAGAGTTGTATATCTTGTGCACGATAATAGGTTGTTCTGTATCCACAAATAAGCTGCTGTCCACATCCTAGCTAGAGAAGAACTTGGGTCACACAATAAAGATGTCATGTAATTAAGTGGGTAATATTGTGATACTTCATCTCATATCAATAAAATATATAAAAATTATATCTTATTAGTTCTAGACAACCTAAGAGGGAATGAATTTGGTCTTTAGAAGTAATAACAATTTTAAAACTTTTTTCGAAACCTTTTAATATTGCAACAAATTAAAGAAGGATAAGCAAATATTGAAGTAATGGAAATATTAAAAAGGTAAGGGACAGAGAGATAGAGCCAAACACCAAGGATTTTATAGTGATTCGGCTTCTTCTAAGCCTACGTTTACTCTTCAAGTTTTCCCTTGAGTATTTCCACTATATAGAATGCTTCACAGGCGCATTTCAAGCCTTTACAACTTCAAGACTTCGCTTGAGTAAACGAATATTTATGGGCACATTCAAAAACCTAACACAGCTTCAAGAAGATCCTACGAAAATAATTTCCTATTTTTTTCTAATCTCTCTTGAACTCTTCTTTGATGAGATTTACTCACTCACTCAAAGGATAAAAGGTAACTCACCCTTGAATACAATAAATAAAGAGTATTAATGAGGAACACACTCTCTTTACAGAAAAAATTTACAATAAATGATAAAACAAAGTGAAATAGAATAAGAGCTGAAAATTCAGCAATACATGAGGGCTTGAAAATTTTGAATTTGATTCAAGTAATAGAACAGTGATTGTAAGTCTCCAGTTGGAGTAAATGCTGAGAAGTTACTCTTTATGTAAGCTCTTGTGCATTTATGACCATTGGAGGTAGGTGAAAACAATAAATGCCAAAAATTCAACCGTTGAGATCTGTCGTAAATTTGAAATTTCGTCGTCGGTATCGACACAAAAGCCTTTGGTGTCGACACAAAATGTCTAGGGCAGGTCCTTTTAAGTGGTTGGGCCGACACAAATCTTCTGAGAGATCGACACAATTTCTGCAAACTTTCTCACCAACACAATGGTGTCGACACATTTGGATCTGGTGTTGACTCGTTTAAAATTTCAGCATTCGGAAGAGACACTTTGTGTCGACTCGGCTTACCTTTGGTATCGACACTAAATTCGGCATGAAGTCTCGATTCTTTTGTGTTTACACATTTGGACTTTGGGGTCGACACCAAAAATCTTCAGGCGGGCTCCGAATTTTTGTGTCAACTCATCTTCTCATTTGTGTCAACATCCAAAATCTGCAGGTGGCCTGGATTATTTTGTGTCGACACAATTTCTATTTGTGTCGACCCAAAATTTTGGATACCAAAAGTGTGAAACACTTTTGTGTCGACACAAAACTTATTTGTGTTGACTCATTTTTAGTCCTAAGAGTTACAGCTCTTTTGTGTTGATACAAAAACTTGTTTGTGTCGACACTAAATTTTGATACCTGAATATTACTTCATAAAACTGTTAGGGTGTCAAACCATTTGTTCAATAGGTGTTGACATACTTGATATACTTCAAGTATACTTTGTCTTAAAAGTGTTTGACTTAATTTTTAATTTAGTTCAACACAAAATATTCTTTATGCAAGAATACTTAAGTGTTTTAATTATTTGAGAGATAAATCATTTTTTTTTGATTAAAAGTGTCAACTTAATTGTTCAAAATGTGTTAAAATTTTTATTTTAAAAATATAAAATATTATCATTTTAAATTTATTTATTCTTAAAAAATAAATTATCATAATTATCAAAATTAAAATAAAAAGGCCTTGGGCTAACATATCTGGTATATAAAAAAACTTGTATACTACTATTAATAACTTGATTTAAGTATTTTAAATCACGTTCTTAAACTCTTTATTTAAGTTATTGGATCAATAATTTACTTAAATTGTTACATATTTTGTACTAAAAATATGTCACATCAAATAATATTTAAACATGATCACTATAGGGTACTAAATTCAATCGACCACTAAAAATATGAAATCCTAATAAAATATTCAATGTTTACATATCTCAACAAAACATCTTATTTTAATTCCTCCCCCGCTAGTGGAGGATCTTTGCCTCTCAAATCTCAATAATAATAGATTAAAAGCAGTCATATTGATTTAATCAATATTATTTGCACCCAAAAATAAAATTTTTATTTTTAAAATTAATTCATACGATATTTTGTTCTACCTTTAGTTAAATTTTTGTTAGCAAATAATGAAATCGATCTCCCAAAATTAGTTGAAATACACACAAGCTGACCTAAATATCCTAAAATAACAAAAGTAAAATAAAATCTTTACCATTACTCTGATTTAACATCTTTAGAGGCATTAGCAAAAAGAAAGTGGGAGAATCAAGTCAGGCACAAACATTGCTTGAAAATAAAGTGAGTGTGAAAGTTAGATGACTAATTTGCCAGCATGACTGGCTTCCATACATAAAGAGGTTAATTGGCAATTACCTTGCAAGTTAATTTTTTAACTTTTTTGTGTGTTTGTGTGCATTTTTGTAAAAAAAAATTAATTTGAGTTTAAAGTAGATTATTTGATAAATTAGTTTTTAAGCTAGTTTTTTTTTAATTGGTTGATTGAATAAAAAGTAATTGTAGGTACCTTCACTACACTTAAAAGTAAAACCTTCCTGGATTTTTCTCAAATTCAAATATTTCTATGGCTGCCTTTTTCCCACACTTGCATTTTTTATTTTAAAAAAAAGGCAAAGTCATGGGTTGCAATAGTGGAAGAAGAACCCATTAACATTGTAATCCCTACATAAGTATTTTATCAAACACTTACAATGCACATATATTATTCATGATTTTGAAACATTTTATCAAACACTTAAGTACACATATATAATCCCTACATAAGCATATATTATTCATGATTTTTATCAATTTATCAAACCACTGACCTATTCTTCGGTTTAGTTCCCAGACCTGTTTCTGCCTTCGATTGCTTTTTTCCACTTCAGTTGATTGCTTTTTTCCACTTCAGTTCCCAGACCTATGAATCAACATAAGAAGCTCTTTATACTGTCAATCAACATTCAAGGTTGTTTTGGACATTTTGGTTAAGGGTATACAGCTTTAATATCTTTGCTATTTTTTTCCGTTTGCACAGTTAACGACAATTGACGGATAAACCAAAGTGTTATACAAAATAAAAATATAAGGAAGTGTAGTAATATTTCAGAGAATAAAAAGGTATCAATATTTTTACCTTTAAATACAAAAGGTCTAAATGTAATTTACCCTAAAATATTTGATGTTTTCCCTTTATGTTTGTGCATTTTTCTAAGCTACCAAACAAGAGGATTTTGGTGGGCAGGAATCAGCTTGCTCAAGAATGACAATTAAGAAATTTGAAATCAACCAAGGTTTTTGATTTGGGGATTATTAAGCTAATTCTTGAAAAGATTCTATTTTGTTTATCGAGTTTAGGAACCAGGGGATTGAAGATGATGATAATGGTTTTCGGACCCAACAGAGTTTTATCCCACCACCCGTCCCAGCAAGCGAGCTCGCCGCTCCACCGCCATTGCCGTTGCATCTTCTTCATCAACGAATCATCTGGTTCTTCGATCTCACCCGAAGTTTTTTGATCTCCGCTGCCCTAATGACCTTCGTCTTCAACCTCTTGCTTCCGTCTGCAGTTTTCTTACCTTTTACTTTTCTTGTCGATGATTCCAAAACTATTACCACAATGAACTTTCTTGCCTCCACTTTTTCTACCCTTTTTTCTTTTTTTCATTTAACTCTTATTACTCTCTTTCCCTGAACTACTATGCTACGTGTCACGAGACGACTCTTTTAGCGCAGCAAAATAGATCCCCGTGAGGCATCCAAACTCCACTAAGTTCTAATTCGCCATTACTTTGACCATCCGAGTGTGTTTGGATCACTCATCCTTCAAATTCTTCTGATTAGGGCTCGTGCTATGTCAAGCATGAACAAACTCCCCACATGAAAATCATGTATAACCAGGATGCCACCTGATGACTTGACGTCCCAAACTGCAAACCCAATGGCACAGTAGCTTCCTTGCACCAAGCTCATCTTGAGCAAGGCACTCGCCCAACTGATGTCCCCCAGTCATTAAGCCTTGAGGTCTGACTAGCTAACAAGCTTCTTATGTAGATCGGGTCATTGCAGCGCTCCTTAAATAGCCCACGAACAAGGCAGCATGATCCTTAGGCCACAAATACACTACACTGATCAAGTAACCAAGCATTGACGTGCCCGACTCATTTCACGGCTTCATGCGTCCATTGATAGCATCCAAGAGTGGCATTGCCTCGATACCACGTCTTTAGCCATCGGACCCCCACAAGCATGGTCGAACCCAAGCTCATGCAAGCAGGTCGACACACGAGGCCTTTAATGGTGCCTCGATAGCCTAATCAGGTTAAGACACTCAAATAAGAATGATAGCACACGAGGCTAGCGTGTTCTTGTCTAGACTTCTGCCCCGGGTTCGGTGCGTGGTGTCTAAACCCCACCCCGAGTCCTCCCGGTTGATCACTGTTCATGGGGTACCCGCTCCCGCATGAAAACCCTAAAACACCTCTCTTGGGTGCAAGAGCCCGCCCCCAAGGTGCCTTGCAAGGCCCCCTGAGGATGTCCACTTCGGTACCTAGCCATAGCATAAATGCCTAGTCATGACACAGGGGAGGGCTGGTAGGTGGCACACCACTACCCTCCTTATAATAGCATTCTGAGCCATTTTGCCTTTGACAGGAGGAAACATCAACATGCTCGAGGAGTTATAATAAATTTTTAAAAATATTAGCCATTTTCGAAAAATCACCATTTTTGGCCGCAAACAAGCCCTCATTATATAGTACTTTTCATAACAATTTCATCTCATTTCGATGTCATTTGATGCCCCAAAAATAGCCCCAACGGCACTGCCCACACAGCCTTATCATTGGCCTAACAGGCTGCCAACAGCCCATGTCAACAACCCAACCACGCCCATGCCACTACTGCCCACATGTGCTTCCCACTGTGCACGTGTTGCTATTGCTGCTTGCTACCATGCCAAATGGCCTTGTTGGTGTGTCAAATACCTTGTTTGCACTTCAAATTCACCGTAAACCTATGCCACTCCCTTGGGCATAGTTTGGGCTACTTGGGGCCATTCCTTGGGCCATGTTAAGACATTTTCTCGGGAAACCTTGGGTTAAATGTTGCCACTTCACTTGGGTGACGTCGTGGGCGAAACCACACGACGTCACGATGTTAGCCTAGCAAGGGGTAACCCGTGACATTCTCTCCCACTCGATCCATCAACGTCCTTGTTGATGTTGCACCTCCGTCTGAAAAACCGCTAGTCTTCAACCTTGCCACCAACACCCGTATACATCTGGCTAAGTACACGTTACTCCTCTGAGCATCTTCAACTCGGTTGCAACAAAGCTCCTCCGAGCAAATCATCTGATCCCGCAACAAAGCTCCTCTAAGATGATCTCATCTCTGGGCACAACAAAGCTCCTCTGAGCAAACTCATCTTCATCTCAAACTCTGAGCACGGCAATGTTCCTCTGAACAAACTCGTTGGCATCAAACTTCCTCAATGCTCCTCTAAGCGGCTCCTCAATGCTCCTCAATGCAGATTCTCAAATGCTCCTCTAAGCTATTCCTCCTTGACTCTTCAAAGCAAACTCATCCTTCCTCTGAAGGTCCTCTACCTGGCTCAAAATAGGCTCCTCCGAGCAACTCTCCTCAACTCAAGCTCCTCTGAGCTGTAGAGCAACTCATTGCCCACTCCTACGGATGCTCCTCGCGCCACCTCTTCTAGTGCTAACCAACAGGAAAGGGGGAATGTGTTGATTGCAAAAAAGGGTTGTCATTGGCACTTGATGACACCCTCTCCCACTCAAATGGTTGATGGCCTCATCAACACAACTATGGGTAAGCCCTCTGGAAAACTCTAAAGCAAAGCCCTCTGGCTGAACTCATATCATTCTGAATAATCTCTGTTGAAGCCCTCTGGCTAATGCCTTCCGGTGATGCTCAAACTCAAGCCCTCTGGTTATTCAAACTCAGCCCTCTGGCAAACTCAAACCCAAGCCCTTTGGCTGAACTCATGCCCTCAGGCAAATTCTGCTCAACTCAACTCGGTGTCCCCTGTGCTAGCAAACAAAGCTCAATTAACTCAGACTTTTTGCTTTTGGTCCATGGTGGACTCAGATTCTTCCCAAGCTTCCTCTGAAGCAAATGCCCTCTGGCTTAATTTTTCTCTTTTCTTGTTTCTTTTGCAATGCAATTTAGTGCCTCAGGCCACTGGCCTTCACCCTAACAACAAGCGAGATCCAACCGATGACTCAATTGCAGCTCAATCTGCTCAAACTCGTGTTGTTAAGTACCTCATCTTTCTCATAGCCTTCACTCCGACAACAAAACTCAATCTCAACTCGATAGGAACTCATACGCCCTTAAAGTTTCACCACACCACCCAACCCGTGGACATATGCCAGCTCGCAATAGGAAGACTACTCAAACTTCAAGGTGCACTTAACCTGGCACCGCATCAATGTCCTGACTTTGCACGCCCCGCCATGTGGTTGCCCTCTGACAACTATGACTATCACTGTCACCTAGTTCTTCTCTGACTGCACATGCACACAGTGCCTCTGCACACGGGAGTCCAGACCATAAAGTGTTTTTTTGGTAACATTTTCGAACGTACCCAAAGAGAAGTCAACAACCCAGCAGAAAGATGCACAACCACTAAACAAGCCCAAGTCACAAATGCCCCGATCTCAATTGAATAGCACAAGTTCCCAGAACAAGCCAGTGAGAGTGCGATAAGCCCGACAAGACTGCTAACGTTATGCCGGCTCAATGACATCGAAAGAATGCATGCAAAGCCCACAATACAAAGCAAGAATCCCACTTCAAGCCCAACACTGTAGGTAGTAAGCACATATCCAACAAAGTACCAGAAACGTCCAATCATGACCATCACGCAATAACCCAAACACTCAAGTAGCACCTCAAGCCACAAAGTGCCCACAATGCAGAACCTGACCAAAACAAGCCCACAAAGCAGAAGGAAACTAACCATCTGGCATAGAATAGACTACATGCCACATTGTCGCTAAAAATCCATCATAAGCACCGTTCGCTATTTTGAAGGCATCAACTGAATGTATAAAATTACACACGGATACCCCAAAATCTTTTTACAGATAAACTCCACCCAATGCGCCTCCAGAGCACCACATTAGATAGAGAAAACCAAGCATCGGTCTTGTATCGAGTCTAAGAGGTTGAAAAAATTTTCCCCAAATGAGGTAATATGGATCACTCCTTTCACAGAGGCATCGAGTTTCATGGAAGCAAAGATGTCACCCTAATATGCCCATCCGCCCTAAAACGCATCCTACAAAGGAATGGCCTAGCTCTGATACCAACTGTCACGGAGAGACTCTTTAAGCGCAGCGGAATAGATCCCCGTGAGGCATCCGAACTCCAATTATTTCGACCATTCGAGTGTGTTTGGATCACCCGTCCTTCAAATTCTTCTGATTAGGGCCCGTTCTATGCCAAGCAAGAACAAACTCCCCACATGGAAGTCCCGTATAACCAGGATGCCACCTGACGACTTGATGTCCCAAGCTACAAACCCAACAGCACAGTAGCTTCCTTGCACCAAGCTCATCCTGAACAAGTCACTCGCCCAACTGAGGTCCCCCGGTCATCAAGTCTTGAGGCCTGATTAGCAGACAAGCTTCTGATGTAGATCGGGTCATTGCAGTGCTCCTCAGATAGCCCACGAA
>JAULJZ010074553.1:0-12940 GCA_032270985.1 Heliamphora pulchella | reverse complement strand
TCATGATACATTTTTGTGCCACCCAGATGCACTGCCAGGCGTGAATGATGAAACTCGCGAAGCACGTCTTCCCGACATGTTTTCGGTACAAAGATCCTTCCTGCAAATCTCAGGCTTTGACCGGGATGGATAGTCCACTCCTTGGCGTCTTTGCCATTCAAAACTCATTCCCGAAACATCAAACTCTCAACATTCGAGTGTTGTGCCTCAATAACGCGATGAACAAGGGTATGTTGAGAAATCACCGTAAAAAGAACAACACACTCATCAAACTTCCCTAAACGAAGATCATACTCTCCGACTTCTCCCATCATATTCCACTCTCTAACTACTATCCTTGCTAACGTACTCAAGGATTTTTGACTGAGGGCGTCAGCTACTACATTTGCCTTGCCCGGGTGATACTGGAGGTCAAAGTTATAATCTCCCAAGAACTCCATCCATCTCCTTTGACGTAAATTCAGATCCTTCTGTGAGAACAAATATTTCAATCTTTTATTGTCCGAGAACACTTCGAAGCGCTCCCCACATGGGTAATGTCTTAAGATCTTAAGGGCAAAGACCACTGCAGCGAGCTCCAAGTCATGCGTAGGGTAATTCCTCTCGTGAACTTTCAGCTGTCTCAATCCATAAGTCACCACCTTATCTAGTTGCATCAGCACGCAACCTAATCCCTCATGCAACGCATCACAGTAAATGGTATAACCGAGTCCTCTCTCCGAAATAGTCAGAATGGGTGTACTTGTTAGTAGCGTCTTCACTATCGAGAAGGCGAGCTCACAACTATCGTTCCATACAAGATTGATTCCCATCCGCGTAAGACGTGTCAGAGGCGCTGCAAGCCTAGAGAAATCTTTCACAAAGTATCGGTAATATCCTGCCAATCCCAAGTAGCTTCGAATCTCAAACAAACTTTTCGGTCTTTCCCACTCTATCACGGCCTTAATCTTGCATGAATCCACTGCCACTCCATCGTTTGAAATTACATGCCCTAGAAACTTTACTTTTGACAACCAAAATTCACATTTGTCATACTTAGCATATAATCGATGCTCCCGCAACAACTGTAAGCCGATTCGTAGATGCTCCCTGTGTTCTTCTTTCGATGGTGAGTATATCAAAATGTCGTCCATGAATACTACCACGAATCGGTCAAGATAAGGGTGAAAAATACGGTTCATAAGGTCTATAAACGTTGCTGGTGCATTGGTCAACTCGAATGGCATGACTAGAAATTCAAAATGCCCATAACGCGTATGAAAAGTTGTCTTCGGAATGTCTTCCTCCCTAACCCGCAACTGATGGTAACCCGATCTCAAGTTGATCTTTGAGAAACAACAAGAATCTCTCAGTTGATCAAACAGATCGTCAATATTCGGCATAGGGTATTTATATTTAACGGTCACTTGGTTCAACTTACGATAATCTATAGAAAGACGTAACGATCCATCTTTCTTCTTTGTAAACAATGTTGGGGTTCCCCAAGGGGATACACTAGGATGGATGAACCCTTTATCCAACAACTCTTGAACCTGTACTTTCAAAGCCACCAATTCGGCCGGTGCAAAGCAATATGAAGGCATAGAAATGGGGGCCGTTCCTGGAATAAGGTCTATAGAAAACTCAACCCCTTGCCGTGCTGGAAGCTCAAACAACTCGCTCGAGAATACGTCTGGAAACTCACAGACAATGGGAGGAAGCTCTCCTTGAGTAGAAACAGTCTCACCTACAGATAGGGCAGACAAAAGAAGACTGAGGCTATTGCGGTCCCGTGATCCTAGAGGTCTAGGTGCTAAACCACTGTCCCGATCACCTACAAAATAAAAAGAATCTCCCTCCGGAGTGCAAACAAACACCCGTCGCCGGTCACAATCAATGTAGGCGCGAAAGGTCGTCAACTAATCCATTCCTAAGAAAACACCGAATGAGAGCATATCGATCATAATAAAATCAAATACTAAGTGATGGTTGGCAATCTTCATCTCACAAGCTCCACAAACATGTCTTAACACGGCGATCTCTCCCATTGGTGTCTCTACACACAAGACATTATCCAACACATCTACTTCTAATCCTAATGCAGATGAAAATGCGAATGAAATGAAAGAATACTATGCTCCGGTATCAGCAAGGCCACTAGCCTAAGAATGGTACACTAAGAAGGTACCTTGTATGATCGAAGGACTAGCTGCGGTGTCTGGCACGACAGGTGCCACCGATGTACTAGGCTCCACAAGAGCATACACACGTCCCTGGTTCTCCTGATTTTGTCCCCCACTACTCCTAGGTCCTGGCTGTCTCACTGACTGGGCTGAGGTAGCTCCTCCTACTGTCCTCACTAACTGTGCCCTTGACTGTTACTTTGACTGGCCATAACCCTGCCGTCCCTTCGATGGCTGTTCCCGATGTGCTCTAGTGGTTCCCTAAGCATTCCCTCCCTGAGGGCAATCTCATCAGATGTGACCCATTTGGCCACACTGAAAACATGAAGGCAGGATCCTCCCATGAGCCTAATTTTTTGGTGGCTGTCCTTTCAACTGACAGTCCCTCGCATGGTGTCCCGGCTGTCTGCACGCATAACATACTAACTCTCGACGTTCAGAACGTCTGGATGAACCCATAAACGCTGTGGGTACCGATCGTGGCTAAAATGGCGATCCCGTGGGATAAGAACTCGATTCCCCTAATTTTTGCCTCTTCGTCTGACGTCCTTCAGACTAAACATCGAAAATCCCTTGATGCGACTTACTCTTCCTTATCTTGCGGCTCTCTGCCATTGCATTCTCTAGTCGAATTGCGGCTTCCACAACCTCAGTGTAAACTCGAAAACCCAATGCTGCAATCCTATCCTTGATGGAAGGGCGAAGACCTCTTTCAAACCTCTTAGTGCACAACTCCTCCGTTGACACCATCTCGGGTGCGAACCGCGACAAGTTAACAAACTTAGCCTCGTATTGGACCACGGTGAGATTCCCTTGAACAAGAGAAAGGAACTCCTCCCGATACAAATCCTATGAAGAACCTGGAAAATACTTTTCCAGAAAGACTCTAGTAAAGGCTGTCCACGTGCCATCTACAGTGGTCTTAACAAACTTCCACCACTCTCTGGCATCTTCTCGAAGTTGGAATGCCGCCAACCTGACGCGTAACTCATCTTCCCTGATCTCTAAGGTATCCAAGATAGTCGTGGTTACCTCCAACTATTCAGTATCAACTTTAGGGTCCGGTTCCCAAGAGAAAGTTGGAGGATCTAACCGCCGGAATTCCCTCATCGCTACTGAAGTCGTTGGCTCAGGAGCCCTCACTCCATCCCTAGTCGCTTCAGCCATCACCCTTATTGTAGCAAGCATTTCTTGAACAACATCAACACCTCCCACTTGTTCCTACGGGGTATGATCATCCCCTTCTTTCGAAACTTGGACAAATGCACGACCTTGGCCTCAACCCCGGCCTCTACCACGTCTCGGCATCATCTCTCTACGAATAAGAAAGAACAAGGGGAGATATTAACACAAGCCCATGAAAACCCATCTCTCACAGATGATATCGCTCTTCAACAAGGCATCACTTCACCCTAATCATCATATTAATACACCTTATGCAACACATAGCGAGGGTGACTAATCGAAATGACACATCAATCCGGCTAACTCGTTCAGATTTCTAGTTAGAACGGATGTCGACCAAACGTTTTTCTAACTCGAACCCCAAATCAGTCGACCGATCGCCCAAGGGCCAAACATATCATCCTAAAAGTTTAACCTCCATATGCAAACACCACATAGCATGCAGATGTCAAATTATACTCAAGATGCTTCATGCTAGCTTACCAAGTCATAATGTCACACATCAATGCAATGTCACACATCAATGCAATCTCTCACGTAATAGATCAACGAACCCCACGGTTCCTAAGTATTAGAACATAATGCTCTGATACCATTTGTAACGCATCGGTCCAGTTTTAATATAATTCGAATATATTCTTGAAACCCAACAGGTGTGAAAACCTTTTTCCTTGAAAATTATGTCTTTAAACCACCAATTTATGCCTTAAAATTCATTTGTGAGAAACTTGATTTAAAACAATTTTTGACGTTGAAACCCAGTGGAGACTGCTCGAGCGGACACCTCACTGCTCGAGCGGTGACACACCCGAGCGTTTTGCCCAAAAACTGTGAAAAATGTCTATATTTTTGAAAACAAGATTCAAAGATTAGTTTTATTACACCTGTCTAGAGAAAATAAAACTGAAGCAATCCCTCATAAATTAAGCATTGTTGCCAAACCATTCATTGGAATATACACACCCAAATCAACCAAAATAGAAGCGTCCTCACATGCATGCATTACATGAGCATATGACCTTAAAGTCATACAACAATAGTACTCCATATCATAATTATAACATTTCACATGTTCAATGGATAGAATTACATCTTTACACTTTCGTTTCTCAAAAATCAACTATCTAATGAAATGTAATCCTATCACTTCTCCCAAAAAGGCTATCGGCCACAGGTCTTACTCCAAGGCCTTCTTTCCACTTTCGCCTGAAATGTTGTTAAACAACATGAGCCAAAGCTCGTAGGAACAAGACTAACATTGAATATATAGATGACATGCGAAGATGGTTATGCAGGATATACACAGAAATTTAATCAAATTCATATCTTTCATTCCAAAGAAAATTTCCCATGCATAACCGTGTTTTATAAAACGAGTTGTCATATTAGACTCCTTGATTGTTGGGAATTAGCTCTCTCACCATCTCGATCAACCAAACAAGTTTATTGCTCTCAATCAACCCAACACATTTAACATCCTCAATTCTCAATTTGTGGTTTTATTAACCCAATAAGTTATAACACACGCCTACACACACACAGTTGACGTTTCTTATATTTCACCAACTCGTGGTTAACAAACATAGGTGCCGATGTCAGATAAACGTATAAACCCACCTAACATTACAACCAACCTGGCCACACAGGCCCCGTGGAGTAGCGAGACGTTCTATACCCCGACACGACTAATGTCCTTTCCCGGTTCACTAGTCGGCGGGCAGAGAACTCAATCTACGCAGTTTTTTGGACTTTCACCGTGGAGCAACTCGTGCCCAACCTCAAACGATCCCTTGGATCCCAAATTGACACTTTTTATATACATATATCATGACACAACACACACACGTGAGTCCAACCCAAGTGGTTCCTCTCACCAAATTCATTTGATAACATAATTCCTCTATTCATACACCCATTATTTGGAGCTTAAACTCGTATTAATCGTCATATGGCTTCACATTCATACATTCGTTAGTTTTACTCAACAAAATCTACGTTCTGGATTAACATTAACATACATCACAGGATTTTATGAAATCAAGTCACAATAAGCTGTAATAGCTTCCAAATTCACTCTAAATCATTTCAATTTCATCACACCAACTCTTTAAACCCAAAACCCTCAATTGTCATAGTTTTAGCCTAAATCCAAACCCTAATATCTCATTTCTCAATTCAATTGTAAGAAACAACAATGTTAAGATAAAAACATGTTATAACCCTCATAAATCCATGATTTAATCCCCATTATCCCAAATTTTGTTAAGGGTTTGAAAACCCAAATTTCATGCCTTTAAGTTCATCAATTGGGAAATACGACACATATCACAAATTATTCAAAGAAAATCTTAGATCATACCTTCTGGAAGCTAGATCCACGAGAAAAAGTTTCACACAAGCTCCAATCACAAAGATCTCTAACCACGTGGTGAGAATATTGTCTTCCAAGACCAAAATCGGCTCTCCAACGGTTGAATCGTCAAAAGGAACGCAAGAAACTCACTCCAAAGAGGCTAAACAAACCACTATAAGCTCTCAAACCTAAATCCTAACCTTCACCCTCGCTTTAGAGAGAGAGGAATGAAAAGAATGGAAGAAAAGGGGTCCACGCGATTCTTTAGAAAAACAGATCCGCGACAGTTCGCTCGAGCAGTTACCCTTCAGAAAACTCTCTGCCACCCTACCACTCTAGCGGTCTGGACCCCGCTCGAGCGGTTAATCCTAAACTGCGATTTCCATCTCACTAGGCTGCAAGTAAACCATACAACCATACAACATTATCCAACCGCGTTTTCCTGCATACATCCACCTTTAACCATCACTAATGAACACAAACAAGTTCAAGAATAAACTTTCGTGCATGATTTATATTCCCAAACATTTCCACGAGACATAACATATATATTTTAATTAAGTTCCGTAATTAACTAAGGTCCGAACCGGTAGGTAAGATGAGTTTTTAACTTTTGGCTACAATGCGAAAAACCAAGTCTTTGATTTAGGTAAAAAGTTAAAAATTTTAAAAAGTTAAACTATCAAATCAAAACACTGATTTCTTAAATACTATTCAAATCCCACCCATTCGAAGAGACATTAATGTTCTACTTGATAACTAAATTACTTTCAATGCAAACTATCTATAATCGTTATAATCAACTATATAGAAAGATATTATTATTTAATGTGAACAAAAATATAAAACTCAACTTTTTACCCAATTGACCAATTCCAAAAAAACATAAAAACTAATTTACGAAATAACATAATTTCGATCCAAATAGGTTTTTTTTTTACTAAAAAAGAAAAAAAAAAGAAAACTTTTAAATTGGTTACTAATCATGGCCTAATTTTAAAATAATTCAATGTAGTTTATTTATAAGTAAGTGGGATGGTATTCTCTGCTACTATGAAGTGGGGCCTGTCAAGTTAGGGCTACTTGGGCTGCTGTTTTTTTTTTTTTGGGGCGCGGGGTGTTCTATGATTTCCCGATTAGCTAATCCAATTTGGTCATAAACCCGTTGGGCCTAGAAAAATTCTTTACTTCGTCAGGTGGACTGCACAAATGATGGTGGATAAGCCTAGAGAAGATGCCCCATTAAACTTGACTCAGGAGGCCCATCTTTTATGGGAAACCAGAGATTTTTTTTTTTTTTTTTTTTGAGTTAGTTTTTTTTTTTTTTGATCAGTTTTTTTTTTGGGTTAGTTTTACTTATAGTACAAAGAAATTGCCTTTTCCTGGTGTAGAAATTGCCTTTTCCTGGTGTTTTCTAAACCCCGGTAAAAGCTAAAAAAAATCCCACCAAAAATGATCCTGAAGCTTTCGTCAACGTTTTTTTAAAAATTTATGCAAAAAACAATGTCGGGAATGTTCTTGGCGTTTATTAAACGCCCTAAATTTTCGTGGCACTTTTGCCCGGAGTTTACTAAACCTTGGAAAAAAAGAGAGAACCTCGGACCAATTTCCAACACCGACGAGTAAATTTACCTGCACTTCTAAAAATGTCAGAAATGCTTCTTTTGCTTAGTTTAACAAGCATCGGGAAAACTGGAGAAAAAAAAAACAACAGGAAAAGCTTAATAAAATTTCAAAAAATTGTAGAAAAGGTTGGGAAAAGTAAGGTTATTTTTGTGGAGTTTTCCATAAATGCCAGAAAAGGCTGGATAAACATCGGAAAAGGTTGAAAAAATGCCGAGAAAAGAAAGAGCTTCTAGTGGAGCTTTTACCAAAATTGCTCTAGCTCTGCAATCTTTGTCAACATATTTTCTATCATTTTTCAATTTTAGCTTTGTATTGACATGCTGTCTATATGATAACATTTACTCATTTAATATAAATTTTCTCACATTTAAAATCACAACCAACACACACAAAATATTTAAATCGTTCACACATGTTATTTCTAATGTTGACACATCCCTCTTTACTGCAACATTTTGTCCCCTAGCTTGTGCAGATAATCGCAGCCATGTTTGACATTCCTATCCTACAGGCCATCTTAGGAGTTGATAAGAGGACCTTACTCATCATGATGAGAGGAATAACATATTTCTTGTTTGTGTTTGAAGCTTTTTGTTGGTAGATGGTACTAAAATGTGTGCTACGGAAGGTCAAATTGGAATTTTAATATAGAATTAACTCTTTTTGTCCCCAAATTGTGAATTTGTGACCAAATTTTGTAAATTTGTATGAATGATAATTTAGAGCCATTTTTAATCTTAATTAATTTAAAGGTTCCATTTTTAATCTTGATTCGTTGTGGGTATTGATATGAAGGTAATTGTCATCACTAGGGACAGTATTTTTCTGTCATTTTGCAGTTCAACCAATTGGCTTTTGTGTGTGTCAATATTTGTGTGTGCATTACTACCTAATTATGCAGATAGCATAACCATATGAAAAAGATCTTCATATATAATATTATTTTTTTATAGAAATTATGTTTTTTAATCAAGATTGGAAACTGAGATTGTTAAATACTTTTTATCACATTTGTATAAAAAAACTAACATCTTTTACAAGAAACAATCACGATTTTATAAAAAACAAAAACCTTTTACAAGAAACAATCATGGTTTTAAAACAAAACTGTGATTGTTTCATAATTAAAAATTGAGACGGTATAGATAAGATCTCGGTTAAAAATCGAGATGATATAAATATTGTCACGCCCCAAAACTCGGGTCACGTGAACCATCCAAGAAAATTCGTTTTGAAATACCAAGATCTATCAAAACTACTCGAACCAAGATGTGTCCAGGAACATAGATAAAAGCAAGCTTAAAACCTTTGAAAAACGTACTACCGAAGGTTTATTTTATGTCAAAGAACAACCCAAAAAAATAAAGTCATGGTCCCCGAGAGCTAAGTTTTAAAACAAACAAACAAAATTTTCAGACAAGTGCCCAGACAGCTTGATCGGTCAACAGACCGCTCAAACAATCCCTGCAAGCCCACTTGTTTTTTTTCAATTGAAACACAAAACATAATGTTTTCCATGACCGCTCGAGCGGTCTGGCTCTTAACTCTTTTCCAAAACACCAACCTTGAAAGCTCAACGCTTAAACTTTTTTCCACATTTTGAAAGGTTTCAGGGCACAACCATGCCAACCAAAACATGCCAAAAACAAGGTTCAAAATCCTCCCTTGAGCTATAGGAGTTGATATAAAGCATAAAACCAACTGAAAACGGTAACCGAACGTTGAAACCAATTAAAAGAAAATCGTAATACATAACTACAAAAAATAATAACCAACCCATGGTTCCTCTCATGAGTCATATAACATATATGCATTGAATGTAAAGGCCTCATGGCTTACAAAAAATGCTCTCAAGCCCGAATCATAAATTCCTTTTTGCATGATCCAACAACAAGCAGTAATAAACTACCGAACAACAAAACTACTATAAATAACAAAAGAGTTTTCCCTTCGCCTCCACTGGGGCTCACCGAGATCAACTCACATGATCAAGTTCACCTTAAAAGTTTTCAAATCTCACAACGTGAGCTGAAACCCAATAAGAACAAACTATAATAAAGTAAAAATAGGATATGAAATCACATAGTATAGACACAACTCGACTTCAAAAGCCTCAAAATAATTTTTCATCCTCAAAACCACACATTTTTATGTAATTCAAATAACGTCCAACAGTTTAAGGAAACATCAACAAAATGTTATTTTCAACTCAGTTCTCACAACCAACAATGATTCCTACGTACCGATTTTGTCGCACTGGGAACAAAGATAACAACTATAGACTCTCGCCCATTAGCCTAGGTCCAGTGCATCTAATGACTCGTTAGGTAATAACAAGTTCTATACGGAGTTACAACAACAAACGCCTCACTAGGATAACCACTTCATTTACGCGAATTAACCCAAATGAGCAAAACACCTACTTGCGCAAAATTTTTGAACTTTTGCCGAAGCGCAATGTTGGCCCAAGTATACACACACATTGTTACGGCACATCATAGAATCATTAAAAAACACATAGCTCACTACGAAAGTGTTTGTAAATACACACTGTCAAATACAAAATGTTCAACGACATTCCGCCATATCATCCACTTAACCATGGAAACCAACCAACACTTTCAAAATGTTTTCACAATTCTAACCGAACAGTTTAAAAACGATGGCTCAACCCCAAGGGTTAGCCCAAACCTCTAAAACTAGGTTTTTCCAACTTTTACATAAATTTGTCTAGTTTTCAAACTCATCCTTTCAAAAACCACGGACACACACACGTCTACCAACTTTGTAGTAAACCATAAAAATACAAAACATATTTTTTGTCCAATCAAACGCGGTTTAAACACAAAGTCCAACATTTATAGCATTTTAAAATGGTAGAAAATGTATATAATCATATGTAGCACCCTTTTTAAAGCAAGATAATCTAGAATTCTACCTCCAAGAGTTAAAAACTCGACATTTCAAGCACTAGCGAGAAATCTAAGTTACCAAAACGCGATTCCGTTCGGATGAATGCGAAGCTCACGGTGCGTAAAGTAAGGATCGACTATCCACACGCCAAGAGTCGGGCCCTAACCAAGCTAAAAGCTAAAGAGATGGTAGAGGATCCGGTTTGGGTTCTCAAGAGAGAGAGAAAGAAACTTGTAGGAGAAGCTTTGGTTCTAAAACTAAGGTGGTGAGCCGTATTATACACAGCCACCGCAGACAGACTGCTCAAGCGGTCTAAAGACCGATCGAGCAGTCCTGCCCAGAAAAGTTTTCCAACTTTCTGCTGCGACGTTTGACAGAACCAATATTGAAACCAACGTGCACTCTAAGCCAACACATGCATAAAACATATAGAACCATGCTTTTCTATCACTATTAAAATGATAACCAACACCTTACATGAAGGAGATATAAAACAAAAGGGACCAGGTCTCACAACTCTTCCCCCTTAGGAATTTTACCCTCGAAATTCGTTACAAGGTCAAGAAGAAAACAACTTCAAGTACCTAACATGGACTTCAGACTCACGCTCCCACGTAGCTTTCTCAACCTTGTGATAAGACCACAAAACCTTGACATAGGCGATGGACCTTCCTTTCAACACTTGTTTCTTCGTATCCAAAATTCTTATAAGTCGTTCCTCAAAAGATACATCTTCATCCACTTGCAAGTCAGCCGAATTCAAGACATGGGACGGGTCGGGCTTGTACTTTCTAAGCATAGAAACATGTAACATGTTGTGCACAGATGACAACTAAGGAGGCAAAGCCAGACGGTATGCCACCTTGACATGGCCAGACCTTAAAAAACACGTGGTCCACCACCCCAAACTCTAAAGGCCTCCTCCTCTGATCGGTGTAATTCTTCTGACGACTCTAGGTCGCTATCAAACGTTGGCAAATCATGATAATCTTTTTCGCTGTCTCCCGTACTAAGTGGGGTCCCAAAACTACAATCTTCCCGCATCTGTCCAACACACTAGCGACCTACAAGGCTTACCATACAAGGCCTCAAAGGGCGCCATTCCAATGATAAACTGATAGTTATTGTTATACGCAAATTCTGCCAACTGCAGATGATCCTCCTAAGAACCCTGAAAATCAAGCACACAAACTCTTAACATGTCCTCCAAAATCTATATGATACGCTCGGACTGACTGTCCGTTTGAGGATAAAAAGCAATGCTGAAAAGTAAATTTGTCCCTAAAGTTTCCTGAAGACTCTGCTAAAAGCACAATGTAAAGCGTGGGTCTCGGTCAGAAACAATAGACATAGGCACTCTATGCAATCGAACAATATCACTGACATACAGTTTGCTCAACTTGTCCACGGAATCCCTCACACGAATGGGAAGAAAATGCACAGACTTCGTCAGTTTGTCAACCACAACCCAAATAGCATCATGCCCCTTAGGAGATCTAGGAAGTCCAGATACATAATCCATCATGATATTCTCTTACTTCCACTTTGACACTGGAAACGGCTGTAGCAATCCTACTGGTCTTTGGTGCTCTGCCTTCACTTACTAGCAACGAACTGAATTGTATCCCTCTTCATTCTTTTCCACCAAAACTGTCGACTTAAAATCATGGTACATCTTGGTGCCTCCTAAGTGCACTGCAAGACGAGAATAGTGAAAATCATGTAGCATATCATCTGTTAGGATTGGTATACTAAAAATTATATTTTTAGTATTTAATTTTATTTTAATAAAATTAATTTTTTATTTTATGAGAATCTTTATGAGCAATATATGTATATTATTTCTTTGTTATGCATAGATGTCCAATATTCTGTATAGTATTTAATCTGGTGTGTAGAGTATGGCTTGCACATAGAAGATTAGATTTTAGATTTTGTAGAATATAAGTTTTATTTTCACAGTTTAGATGGAAATGGACATACCATAAGTACGACTGTAGCATAGAATTTTAGTAGGTCTGTCTTGGTTATGGAGGATAGATAATAGTGTCGTCTATTGTTCCGACTCTCTGTACCAATATACTTTATGTGTATTGAACGAGACATTTTGGGTAATTAATTTTATACTGACTATATAAATTAATTTACACCCTAAGATTATTATGAATAGAACTTATCATCTTAATCTTAAAATAATTATTGATTTGCATATATTTAATATTCGTTATTTTGATTAATTAGAGGGTGCGATCTTATATGGGTCTATATTCCCAGTGAGTTGAATAGTAGTATTATTTATATGGTAAATATTAATTATTTATGGAATTCACGTTTCAAAAGATCGGAATTGATGATACCCCTTTAAAGGAGCTTATAAGTTTTAACTGGGTCAAATCCTATAGGTAAATTTGATTATCCGATGGTCAAATAAGTTAAGCGGAAGGACTTAAGGAATACCAAGATGCCGATTAAATTAAATTGTCAGTAATTAAATTTAATTCGCAGGTATCAGAAATCTTAACGTGGAGAGAAATAATAAGCATTTAATAACAGGAGCTCAATGCTATATGGTCTTGAAATTATAGATTCGAGTGCAATTATAGTTCTTTAGTAGTGTGAACCACATCTATACTGACTATATGAATTGATCCACATCCCGTATTATCATGTATTGCACGAACTCTTAATCCCGAAGTGATTG
>JAULJZ010074542.1:0-12940 GCA_032270985.1 Heliamphora pulchella | reverse complement strand
ACATAAAAATCACATTTTATGCATTTCTACCCGGTGAAAGCATACACAATTACATATATTACCCTAATACAGTAGTAGAGTCTAGAATCCTATCTCGGAGAGCTAAAAGCTCGACGTCTCAAAGTTAAACGGCGTCAGAACGAGAATTCGACCGGATATAGACGAAGCCCTCGGCCCTGATAGTAAGGATCCACAAAGGAATCAACAAAAACCCAAACCCCGGGCCCACAAATCTAGAGAGAAGGTGGAGAAAAGGGTTTCTTAGGGTTGAAGAAATGTTTTTGTATAAAAAATCACGCCACTGGTCCATTTATAGAAAACGAAAAAATGCACTGTTCAGTTGACCGAACCATAGGGTTCAGTCGACCGAACCCAGAAAAACTAGTTCGGTGGACCGAGCTGGACCCCCCAGTCGACCGAACCTTAGAGAAAAGCTACAGGAACACCAGAAAGCGTGTAACACATTTATACATGCTATTCTACAACTGTAAAGCATAAGCCATGCATCAATGCTATTCATATACTGAATCAAACACGTCAAATATATAAACAACATAAAAGAACAAGGGTCCGGGTCTCACAATTACTTTGTTTGGGTTTTGTTTGTCTTCTTTTTCCTCTTTATCTAGAATAGCCTAGAATCCCTATTTAACTAACTTTAGATTAATTTTTATTAAGCTGTTTAGAATAAAAATAATTCATTTCATTTCCCCAAATTAGTTTTAAATTTAATAACACCATTACAATTTTATGACATTTATAGAATTTATCATAATTTAGTATCCTAGTGTCTCAATGCACACCAACCGCATACAATATAGTATATTATCATCAGAAATCATTTTCGGCTATGTAATTACATTAAAACAATTAATAATAAAATAAAAATGTACCGGATCTCCACAACCTCTCTCCCTTAGGGAATTTCATCCCCGAAATTCGTCGCTCGTCAATTCTCAAATAACTCGAGATACTTAGATTGGACCTCGGATTCTCGCTCCCAAGTTGCTTCCTCTATCCCATGGTGACACCACAGTATTTTCACACAAGAAAGGGTCTTCCCTCGCAACACTTCCTCTCTAGTGACTAGTATCGTCACCGGTTGCTCCTTATAGGTAACATAATCCTTAATTTGCAATTATGACCAATCCAATATATGAGATGGTTCTGGCTCGTACTTACGTAACATGGATACATGGAATACATCATGTACCAAAGACAACTGGGGAGATAAAGCAAGTCGATAAGCTACCTCCTCGATTCTCTCAAGAATCTCAAATGGACCGATGAACTGTGGCGATAATTTTCTACCTTTTCCAAACCTCATTGGCCCGTTCTTGGGTGAGACTTTCAAAATGACGTGATCTCCAACTTCAAACACCAATGGTCTCCTTCTTTAACCGGTATAACTTTTCTAACAACTCTGAGCCATAACCATGCATTTTCAAATAGCCACAATCTTCTCAGTAGTTTTTCGCACTAGATCGGGTCCTAATTCGGACGCTTCCCCTAACATTTGTTCAACAAATTGGCGTTCTATAGGGTCTCCCGTATAAAGCCTCGTAAAGCGTCATTTCAATGCTGGACTGGTAGCTGTTATTATATGCAAATTCAGGTAATGGTAGGTGATCTTTCCACGAGCCATGAAAATATAATACACATGCATGTAGCATATCCTCAAAAAATTGGATGGTATGCTCTGACTGGCCATCGATTTGGGGATGAAAAGCTGTGTTAAAGTGTAGTCTCATCCCCAATGCAAATTGTAAGCTTTGCTAGAAACGGGATGTAAATCTGGGATTTCTGTCAGATACTATAGACATGGGTACGCCATAAAGCTGAATAATCTCTTGAACATATAGCTTGCCAAGCTTGTCCATTGAATCGGTCATGCACATAGGAAGGAAATGCACAAATTTTGTCAAACGATCTACTATCTCCCAAATTGCGCCATGTCCCTTCGGTAATCTGGGAGTCTTGATACAAAATCCATCGTCACATGCTCCCACTTCCACTTTGAAACCGACAATAGCTAAAGCAATCCAACAAGTTTTTGATGCTCTAGCATTGCTTGCTGGCATGTAAGACATCTGGAAACAAACAATGCCACATCTTTCTTCATCCCTTTCTACTAAAATTGTCGACGCAAGTTATGATTCATTTTTGTATGATGTACAGTCAGTTGGGAATGATGAAACTCACACAACACGTCCTCACGACAAAACTCAGGTATAAATAACCTCTCCACAAACCTCAAACCCTAATCTGACTAGATGGTCCATCCCTTGGCATTCTTGCCACTTGTGATACGGTCTTTATATATCTAAGCCTCACTGTCAAGCTACTGAGCCTCAATGACATGGTCAGGTAGGGTGGGCCGAGAAACAACGGTAAATAGAGTAGCATGGTCATCCACCTCTCTAAGATGTAAATCGTACTAACCCATATCTCCAAGCATTCTCCACTATTGGACAGCAACATAAGGTACAGAACTCAAGGATTTCTTGTAAGGGTGTCTGCCATTATATTGGCCTTGCTTGGGTGATACTGCAAACTGAAGTCGTAGTCACCCAATTATTTCATCCATATCCTCTGCCGTAAATTCAAATCTTTTTATAAGAACAAATACTTTAAGCTTTTGTGATTTGAGAACACCTTAAAATGCTCTCCATAGAGGTAATGCCTCTACATCTTCAAAGGAAACACCACTACCGCAAGCTCAAGATCATGTGTAAGGTAATTTCTCTCATGCGTCTTTAACTACCTGGATCCGTCGACCACAGCATTACCTCATTGTATCAAAACACACCTTAATCCCTCATTGGACGCATCACAATATGCCTCATAGCCTAATCCTCTCTCTAGGATGATCAAAATAGGTGCACTAGTCAATCTTCTCTTTAATTCTTGAAAGGCAACCTCACAAGACTCATTCCACACAAACTTAACCCCCGGCCATGTAAGGCGCGTCATAGGTGCGGCCAATCTAGAAAAATCCTCCACAAAGCGGCAATAATAGCCTGTTAATCCCAAGAAACTCTTGATTTCAAATACGCTGTTTGGTCTTTCCCAATTCAACATAACTTCTATCTTTGATGGATCAACTGCCACTCCATCTCCTGGCACTACGTGTCCAAAAATTTGACTCCTAAAAGCCAAAACTCACACTTCTCGTACTTGGCATAAAGCTGATGCTCTCTCAAAAGCTGCAATGCAACACGTAAATGCTCATCGTGCGCTTTCTTAGACAGCGAGTAAATCAAGATACCGTCTACAAACATAACGATGAACTTGTCAAGGTACAGATGGAAAATGCGATTCATTAAATTCGTAAAGGTCACCGGCGCACTAGTCAAGTCGAATGGCATAACCAAGAATTCATAATGCCCGTCGCGTGTATGGAAAGCCGTTTTAGGAATATCTTCATCCCTCACTCTCAATTGGTAATATCTTAATCTCAAATCGATCTTAGAAAAGCACAATGAACCTTTCAACTGAACAAATAAATCGTCGATCCTTGACATGGGATATTTGTTCTTCATCGTCACCTGGTTTTAATTTTCTATAATCGATGTATAACCGCAGTGATCCATCCTTCTTCTTGGCAAAAGGAGTTGGAGCTCCCCAAGGTGACACACTAGGGCGTATGAGATTGATAGAAAGGCATGGAAATGGGAGCTATCCTTGGTATGAGATCGATAGAAAACTCTACTTCTCTACGAGGTCGAAGCTCAAACAACTCCTCTAAAAATACATCGGGAAACTCACACACGACTGAAGGGAGTTTTCCTCGAGTAAAAGAATCATCACTCGTTAGGAAGGTAGAAAGAAGGAGATTAAAACTCTTAGGACTCCTCATATCACGAGGTCGAGGCATCAAGCTGTCATCCCGATCGCCCAAAAAATAAAAGGAATCTCCTTCTGAAGTACACAAAAAGACCCGTCATTGATTACTATCAATGAAGGCACAAAAGGCCATTAATCAGTCCATTCCTAAAATAACATCAAACCAAGACATGTCACGCACAATGAAATCGAAAATAAGAAGGCGGTTCGCTATCTCCAGCTCATATGACCTATAAACTCGTCTCAATAGCAAACACGCACCGATAGGAGTCTCAACACTCAAGGCACTGTCTAATACCTCTACTAGTAAACCCAGTGTAGATGCAAATGAGAATGATATAAAGGAATGTGAAGCTCCAGTATGAAATAGCACATGAGCCCACAAACAATAGACTAAAAGAATATCTCGGATAACTAGAGCACTGGTAGTCGCATCTAGTACTACGGGTGTTTGTGACGTGCCTATCTCAGCTATGGCATAGACCCATCCCTAGGTCCCCAGTGTCTACTTTATACCTCTCCCTGCTGACTACCTCATTGATTGTGCGGATGTAGCACCTTTTGTAGATCGAGATGCCTGTGCCCTTGCCTGCTGCTGAGTTTGACTTTAAGTCTGTTGTTGAGTCGGCTGTGTATTGGAGGTACTTTACATGTTCCCTCTCTAAGGGAAATCTCCACATATATGTCCCACCTGTCCACACCCATAACAACTGGGTGTTGGGGCAAATTGCTAAGATCATAAGATTATATATATGATTTTAGTCAAAAAATAACTAGATGGGCAAGTGCCGAAATTGGCTTCAGATTAAAACTTTTGATATCAAACAATCAAAATAAAACCCGATAATACTCCCAAAGTTAGTTTTAGGATTGTACATTTCGAAATCTAGTTGGATGATTTCGGTTGCTGTAACAATTTTCAATCAATAATCCACCGCGGTTTTTGACTTCTAGTCAAATCTCTTACACAAGCCTTCTGCTGTATTCTCGAATGCTAAGCACGAACAAAGTGCGGACTTTGATCTATTGCGTTATTCAAATCCTTAATGATTAAGTTTAGAATTTTCAGATAACGTGGAAACCCTAGCCACCTAATTACTGATTGAATAATATGAATTATGGCATCAGGTTTTATAATAACATATAAATAGGATACAACAGGGACCTGTGGAGTAAATAAGACATAAGCTTCCAATGTAATTATGAAGTCCTGGCTCAACCTAGAAGCAATTTTATAAAAACATAAATTATAATTTAATCCTCTAAAAAATTATAATTGCACTCCCAGCCTTATTCTCAAAATCATAGTATTCGAACTCCTATTATTAAATGCTTATTTATTCTTCACAAGTTAAGATTACAGACATCCGCTGATAAATTAAATTATTAACAATTATATTTAATCGGCTTCTTAAAATTTTTTCTTAAGCCCTTCCAGTTATGTTACGCCCCAAACTCCAGGTCACGTGAAGCGCCCAGAAACAACTATACATAACATCCAACTCGATGTTCACTCTCAAATAAAAACATACATGTATTGTATATAATCACCAACCGACTTATAATACATAAAGTTTCAACACCAAAAACATGTAAAACATGCATGATCTAAACAAAAAAAAAAAAGAGAAGACTACAGGTCTTCTGCTCCTAACTGGCTTCTCCAGATCAACCTACGTGACCGGTACCAGAAAAAAAACATTTTAAATCCCACACCGTGAGCTAGAGCTCAGCAGATACTAGATAAGCATGAAATAGAAGCTAAACATGCTAGGAAAATATTGTACAGTTTTTGACTCACACGAGCCTTAAAAACAGTTTTAAAAAAATAATTTTATATCACAACTCATACGAGTCACAAAGGAAAACAAGTATATATATGCAACACAGGTATATATATCGATCGACTCTTATGAGCCCCAGAAACAGTTCTATCAAATCTATGAGAATATATACGCAACACACGCAACCCGCACACCACAACACATGCATCTCACACAAACGCAACACATGCATCGTCAGGATCACATTTCCATCCCTCAGACTCACATACACGCATCTTCAGGACCACATTTTCATCCCTCAGATTCACACACACACGCATCTTCAGGATCACATTTTCATCCCTCAGATTTCCCACAAGCATCGTCAACAAGAGTCAACGTGTATCGAATCACATGTTCATTCATTGTTAACCAGAGTTAACGTTGATCGAACCACATTCCCATCCATTGTTAACCAGAGTTAATGTTTATCGAACCACATTTCCGTCCATTGTCAACCACGCACCCACATTTGAATAAAACCAGAGTTTTATATACGTAAGGACCACTTATCCGCCCCACAGCATGCATGAATAAAATTAGAGCTTTAAATGCACAAAACCACGTGCAACACTACATTTCACATAATGACACCACGTGCCACATAACCCGTTATGACATCACATGCCACGCTACCAACACGACCCATAACATATAGAACAAGGCCTACCTAAGGACCAACTCCAAACCTCCTATAAAACGGTTCTCACCAAAATCCAATCTTTTCCCAAAACCCCATTTTTAGGAAAAGAACCAAGAGCCCAAACACGCCCCGCACCCAACTATGCACAAACATCACGATTAACCAACCTACGTCACCCCCGAGGACGACCACAAAGAAACAAACCCCCATGGCCCCACCACGACCAACCACAACAAGAAACAACCCTCACCCCTCTTCATGAATCCAGTTGACAGAACCCCATAATTCAATTGACGAAAATGCCACAACAAGACCAAAAGAAAAGAGGTCAACACAAATAGCATAAGAGTTGACACAAATAGAAAAAGTGTCGACACAAATTGCAAAAGTGTCGACACAAAACAGCAGCAGTGTAGTCAACACAAGCAAAAAGAAAAAGGGTTGACACCAACATCAGATGTGTTGACACAAACAGAAAAGGTGTCGACACAAACAGAAAAAGTGTAGACACAAAACAACCGTAGCGTAGATAATACAAACAGAAAGAAAAGGTGTCAGCACAAACAGAAAAAGTGTCAACACAAAAGCAACAGAATTAGATTTTCAAACCAAACGACTGAACAGCGACGAAAAGCAAACCCTAGCGACGAAAACAACTTCTCAGCCCCAAATTAAACTAGCCAAAGACCCCCTTTTCAACACATGAACATACACAATCCCAAATCAACAAAGAAACATCGAAAAGAAAGCCTCAACACCCATTTCATCCAATCGAAATGTTAGTTCTAGGTAACCTAAGAGGGGGGCGAATTGGGTCTTAAAAAAATTTAAAATAATATTTAAAAACTTTTTCAAAAACCTTTTAATATTGCAAACAAATATAACAAGACAAGCAAGGATCAAAGCAATACAAATATTAAAAAGCTTAGAGATAGAGAGATAGAACCAGACACCAAGGATTTTATAGCGGTTCGACTTCTTCAAAGCCTACGTCCACTCCTCAAGTTACAGCTTGAGTATTTTCACTATAGAGAATGCTTCACGGGCGCATTCCATACCTTTACAACTTTAAGACTTCGCTTGAGCAAGATCCGATAAGGTAAAGAGAGATGAGGAGCAAGAGTTGGAGCTTCAGCAATAAATGTAAGCTTGAGGATTCTGAATTTGATTCAAGCAATAGAATAGTGATTATAAGTCTCCAGAGAGCTTAAATGTTGAGAAGTTACTCTTTATATAAGCTATTGTGCATTCATGACCATTGGAGGTAGGTGAGAGTATTAAATACCAAAAATTCAACCGTTAAAGTCTGCCACGAATTTGAATCTGTGTCACAGTTCTCAACGCAAAAGCCTTTGGTATCGACACAAATTGTCTAGGGCAGGGATCTTTAAGTGATTAGGTCGACACAATCCTTCTGAGGTGTCGGCACGAATTCTGCAAACTTCCTCACCAACACCATGGTGTCGACACTAAATTCTTCAGGAACCCTCAGTGTATTTTTGTTGACATGTTTGGACTTTGGTGTTGACACCAAAATTCTTCAGGCGGGCTAGGGACTTTTATGTCGACTCATCTTCTATTTTGTGTCGACACCTAAAATTTGCAGGTGATCTCGGTTCTTTTGTGTCAACACATTTTCCATTTGTGTCGATGTGGCGTTGGGATTTAGGGGTTATTTTGAAAATGTTAAAAAATATGGGGATTCAAAGATACTTGAAAAATATTTTAACACATTGAAAATCAAAATTTGAAAACCCCTTATCATTGAAAATAGAGTTGCCACTTAGTTTTTGAGAAAAACTAAGAAAAATAAAAATGACTACTGATCTTAAAGCGTTTAACCAGAGAAAGAGGGTTCGGGAGCTAAGGTACGAATCGGAGAAGGTGTTAGGCACCCCACTCGCCCAATCATAAGGTTGGCCTCTACTAATCATCATTGGTTCTTTAATAAAATTTTTCAAATGCATGCAAATAAAGAAAGTGGAGGCAAAGAGAGAACATCTAAAATCAAATATGAAAAAAATACATAACATATGTACATAACACTTCAAATTAAAACAAATAAAGGGATAACGTTCTATGTCCCTATGACATGCAACTTCTAACTAAAGGATACATGAAACATACTCACATGCAATTTCACCAAAATAAACTATCATAATGTGCATAAAATAATAAAAATATGCTAGAAATTACCAAAACTACCTAAGTATGGATTTGCTACAAAGGGTAAATTAAACTATTCTAAATATACTTTCAAGTGAAGAAACTAAAAACATACATTAACATGATAAATTCGTAAAAGAAATGAGAAATAAAATATGCATAAAAAGAATCCTAAAAGAAAATTTTTAAAAAAATTTATGAAAAGAGTTTTAGAAAAATGTTATACTAGGAAAGGAGATTCTAACTATTTATATTTACATTAAAAGAAAATAAAGAAAATAAAAGAAGAAAATAAAATTTTATCTTTGAAAAACTTTTTATGATTTTTTTGGTTTAATAGTCATGAAAAAAACAAAACTATAGAAAAAAAAGAAGAAGTGCTTTATACTAACATTAAGTGAAAATAAATACTAATAAAATCAATACTAAAAGAAAAAGAAAATAAAATATTATAAGAAAATTTAAAGTTAATGATAAAGAGAAGAAAAAGAAAGGAAAAAATAACATGTTACCAAAAGAAACTACACTAACATTAAAAGAAAAGAAAAGGATAGAAAATGGAAGCTAGAAAGAGAAGAAAATAAAATAGAACATTAGTATTAAAGAAAAGAAAAAAGGGACTTAAAAAAAAGAAAAAAAATTAAAGCTACATTACTAGAAAAGAAATAAGATGCTAGGAAAGAAAATTACACTACTATTGAAGAAAAGAAAATGAAAACTAGAAAAGAAGTGTTAAGCTAAAAAGAAAATAAAATGGAGTATTAAACTAATGTTACAAGAAAAGAAAAAAAATGAAATAGAATGCTATTAGAAGGAAAAAATAGACTAACGAAAGGGAAAGAAAAGAAAATGAATGCTAGAATATTAAATTAATATAAAAGAAAAGAAAAGCAAAGAAATTAAATACTTGAATTAAATAAGTGTAATATTAACAATTACAACTATTTTCATGTAAGTGCTTATATCATAACAGTAATGACATTATTTAGTCGTATCGTTAAATTATGTTAGTACTAATTTGATAAATTAATTAAAAAAAAGACAATGTGCTTAGTGTGGTTGTGTGAAATAAGCAATTAATTAAAAAGATTAAACTAAGTGAAAGCAATTAAATAAGAACAAGATTAACTATGTAAATAAAAAGGAATACATAAATTGAGATTAAATATTACCCGATCACTCCACAAGAAAGAGAATGGAGTTTAGAAGGATCGGGGATCCAAACGAGGTACTTAGATTGCCGGGGAATCCTCAAAGTGGAGAATGTGCCTCGGCGGTCTAATCCTCGGGTAGTGATCCAAGTAAGGCTTCAATGTAGGCATCGGAGGTTTGGATCTCGGTGTTTCGACAGGGGTTCAGCGTCGGGGCCCGAAATTGCTAGGCGTCTCGACAGAGTTTCACTCTCAAAATCTTTCCCTCATTTTCTGTCTTGAAAACGTACCAGGGGTTACGGTACTTATAGACTTCTTCAACCAATGAGATGCTGACACGTTCTGGGACACGTCAGGATTTTTGAAGTTGGCGGTCACCAAATCATGAGTTGGCGGTCGCCATGTTAGAGTTGGCAGTCACCAGGTTCGCCATGTTGGAGTTGGCGGTCACCAGGTTGGGAGTCGGCGGTCGCCACTTTTGGTTAGGGTTTCCAAGAGGTTCTATTGGCGGTCGCCACAATGAACATGGTGGTCGCCTTACTTGGGCAACAAGTTTTGATGGTTCGACAAAATTTCATTGGTTTAAGGTTTTGGGTTCAAATATTGAGCTTGGATCACCTCCCGAGGAACGAACTAAAGTACCATTCTACCTGTTTTCATCATCAGAATCACCTAAGATTAAGCGGGGTCAAGTTGGGGTGTCTACAGTTGCCCCTCTTTGATATAACTTGCGTAGCAACGCGTGAAGCAAATTATATAAAAAATCCAGAGACAACATCCTTTTAACCGAGCCGTCAATCTTAAGCCACAAACACACAAGCATGCATATGATGTTGATCATACTCAAATTTCTATCGAGCTGCCTACGTACCCCTTTGCTAGGGATTAGACCAAAACGTAGTTTATATTGGAAAATGCAAAAATGATGCATGATAAGTATAGTGTAATACAATGCGAGTAAGTTTAGGGTCATGAGGAGGACCGACGAGAAAACATCAAACTAATAGGTCGAGTTAAGACCTAAAAATTTGGGACGAGGTGCGGGATAAAGATAATTAAAATTCAAGTTACGACTTTTAACTAAATTTATCGAGAAGGATAATAGCGAATTAATCGGTTGAGTTAAGACCTAAAATTCGGAACGGAACGCGAGTTAAAAGCAAAGTTACGACTTAAAGTTATTTTTATTGGAAGGGATAACCACAAATTAATAGGTCAAGTCAAGACCTAAAAACTCGGGACGAAAGCAGGATAAAAATAATTAAAAGTCGAGCCAAGACTAAAAAACTATTTTTAAATCTCAAAAATAGGTAAACAAACAATCATATGGGCATTAAAAACACATAAGAGACAATTATGACAAAGGTGCCTGTGGAGCAGGGCTTAGGAAACCTAAGTCGTCTTCTAGACTTAGGATGCTTGAGGAGCAGGGTTTGAACGATAGAATGCCTAGCACACTAGGGTTTGGAACATAGGATGCCTAACACACTAGAGCTTGAGAAACCTAAGACGCCTTCTGGACTTAGGACCTAGTTGTCATATGGACTAGGGTTTGAAGAAAAACCTAAAACACCTTATAGACTAGGGTTTAAAGAAAACCTAAGACACCTTCTGGACTTAGAACCTAGACGCCTTATGGAATAGGGTTTAGAGAGAACCTAAGACACTTCTGGACTTAGGACATTGACGCCTTATGGACTAGGATTTGAAGAAAATCTAAGATACCTTCTGGACTTAGGACCTAGACGCCTTATGGACTAGGGTTTAGAGAGAACCTAAGACACCTTCTGGACTTAGGACCTAGATGCCATATGGATTAGGGTTTGAAAAAAACCTAAGATACCTTCTAGACTTAGGACCTACACGCCTTATGGACTACGGTTTGAAGAAAACCTAAGACACCTTCTGCACTTAGGACCTAGACGCCTTATGGAATAGGGTTTAGAGAGAGCCTAAGATATCTTCTGGACTTAGGACCTAGACGCCTTATGTACTAGGGTTTGAAGAAAATCTAAGACACCTTCTGGACTTAGGATGTGAGACCATGACCCGTTCTATTTTTAGAAATGATTAAGTGTTGATGGAGTAAGACTTAAAACTTGAGATTGGTGATATTTTGAGCTTGGAAGCAAATGAAAACTATGTTAGAAGTAGAATATGAGGCTCTAATGGATGTTCGGACAAAAATATGTGAAAAGTGTGTGAAGGGAAGTGACATACCTTCACTAAATTGGTCATAACGTTTTGTATAAAATGAATCCTGATATGAGGTTTGAACCATTGCAAAGTACACTTCTGGGGCTTCAGTTTGAGCATAAGAACGACCCTATTTGGAGTTCGGATGAATGAGATATGATTGTTCAAAGTTGGGCTAACAGTGTAGTCGCGAAAGACCGATCGATCGGTCCCGCGACGGATCGATCGGTCAGTGACGGGCAGAGGCTATAAATCTCGGTTTTTGGGCTGAAATCCTCATTTTCTCTTCTCACCTCTCTCTCTAAAGGCATGGGAGCGAGATAGGGTTTAGTCTTTGGAGGTCCTTGTTGGTTTCTATGTTCGTGGGAGTTAGAGATCTTGCCATTTCCTTGCACGAGCGGCCATTGGAGATCTGGCGGGTCCGCGGTGAAAGACCGAAAACTTGCACAAGATTGGGACCACGTGCCCACGGGTTAGCCCCCAAAACGTGGTATTGTGTCATGGTGAGTTATAGAACTGTCTATTACCCAATGGCTTCGCGTAGCCTATTGGGGGAATAGGGAGTGGTTTCTATAAGCTGCCCACGATACCGGTTCATTAGTTGAAATTGCGTCGTGGTGAGTTATAGAGCTATCGATTACCCAATGGCTTTGAGTAGCCTATTGGAAAGTAATAGAGAGGAATTTCTATAAGCTGCACCCGACGCCGGTTTATAATGTGATATGATTTTTGCAAAAAACCTGGATGATGAGAAATTAATACGATTTTATGTGAAAGAAATGAATGCTTTGAAAAGAATTTTTGGAAAGAACAAATGGGTGTGCGTGAGTGTGTGCGTGGGAATATATACAAAAAATGGTGAAACTTGCATTTACTTTGATTGCCCCCATCACACCTCACAAATCATGCATAACACTTGATTAGTCTTTATCCTACGAGCTTCGGCTCATATATGTATATAAAACCATTTCAGGTTTTGAGGATTCGAAGTGATATCAAGGCAGAGGATGCATGTGGAAAAGGACTAGAAGAAAGATCTAGTATTTCTTTGTATTTGCATTATGGTTGTACAGAAAATAAAGTGGATGATTGTAATAATAATACAAGTGTTGTAA
>JAULJZ010074522.1:0-12941 GCA_032270985.1 Heliamphora pulchella | reverse complement strand
CAGGGGGAGAATGGGAAAGTCTGTCGCCTCAAACGCTCCCTTTATGGCCTTAAGCAGTCACCACGGGCTTGGTTTGGCCGATTTAGTTCCGTGGTTTAGACGTTTGGCTTACACCAATGTGAGAAAGATCCGAGTATCTTTTACCGTCGTTCGGGACATGGATTTCTTATGCTAGTTGTGTATGTTGATGACATTGTGATTACAGGTGATAACACTGCTGGGATCAGTAATCTGAAGACCTTTTTACAGTGCTAGTTCCAAACCAAAGATTTGGGGGCTCTTAAGTATTTTCTTGGCATGGAAGTGGCACAGAAGAAAGATGGTATCTTTCTCTCCCAACGGAAATATGTGCTTGACATCTTCTCTGAAGCAGGGTTTCAGGGGAACAGAGGCAGTGAGACTCCAATGGATCTGGGTCAAAAGTTGGGCAAAGACGATGATAGTGAGTTATTCTCTCATCCAGACTGATATAGACGGCTAGTGAGAAAATTGAATTATCTCACAACCATGACACGTCCAGACATTGCCTTTGTGGTAAGCGTGGTGAGTCAGTTCATGGAGTCTCCGAGAACAAATCATTGGCAGGCGGTACTTCGTATATTGAGATACTTGAAAATTAATCCTGGTAAAGGCGGTACTTCGTCCAGACATTGCCTTAACATCTTTTGTTGTGTTACACTGGTGGCACGGGAACTTTGGGATTTAATGCTCTCTCTCTCTCTCTCTCTCTCTTGCGTGTACGTGATGCCTTTCACAGTCGAGTTGTTTGCTATTTGGATTAGTGGATGGTTGAGAGGTAGTTGAGATGGCATATAATTCAGCTCCTTTATGTTTCTTTTGTTTTCTTTCCCCCGGTCCCCCTAGAAAAGGGGGAGTTGCTAGTGCGTTTGATGGGTAGGTTTGTCTTATTATTTTATTTGTGAGGGTGGATCCCATAATTGTTAAATCGTGAATTGAATCAAATCAAGAATCGTAAGATTCGGCATGAACGATAAAGATGACATTTAAACGCTTTATATGTACGAAATAAAATGAATAAATTGATATTAACATAATTATACAATAAGAATATGATTACGGAATCTAAATGTGAAAGATATTTACGTTCTTCACAAGACATTGTTGCTTAAATCCAACTAACCATAAGATTCCTTAAAAATCATTATGTATTCTTATTTGAAATTTAAAAAATGGACTAAGAAATCTCAAACTAAGTAAAATAAGAGATGAGAGATTAAATATAAAATACTTCAAAATATATTTTATATGTTTATTGCTAATAAAGAAAAGCTTAGAAAAGATGCGGAACCGCTGAGTCGAATGATTAAAGTCATATCATCTTTAAAAATTACGTTTGTTTCACAAAAATGAAAATAAATAGTTTATCAAAAGTGATTCTTTTATCTTAAACATTCTAAAAAGATTGTATTTTGATATTTTTTTACCTAAAAGAAAAATAAAAAAAGAGTTAATTCTTTTGACAAATTTTGAGAGAACAGTATGATTCTGAAGAGATAAACGAACTTGGAGTCAATTGTTCCCATAATTTCAACTTCATTTCATATTAAGTGGTTCAGTTCTGCTTTGTTGATCCATTCAATAGGGCTATTATTGCACACTTCTATCATATAATTGGAAAATTTTCACTTTTTTCACCGTCCTTCAGTTTATGGCAACTGTGCTATCTTGGTGCAATTTTAGGCATGGACTTACTTGAAATTCCATTGAAAGAGGCAAAGAGAGGAAGCATGAAGCTTTAATTTGATGAAAAAAGCCTTGATGATAACAAATAATCAATCAAAGGTTTCAGACCAATCTATCCTGTATCATGTCACCTTAACTCGCCTTAGAAGGTTTGGAAAATTGTAGCTGTTTTGTAAGTGAATCAATATATGAGCTGTTTTGATGATTTGCACATTGAAGGTTTGATCCTTTATGCATTCTCGTCATGGGATGGCCGCCTTCTTCCCGACATGGTTTTTTCCTGGAAGTGGTGTTATCCACCAAAGAGGAGTTCTGCCCTGGGTTCATAGTCAGATAGTTTGGGTTTTCTGTTGACTTTGCTTACTGAATGTTTTCAGGGGGTAACTTTGAGTTTTCTCTCGAGGGTTAAGTCCGTTCTTTCTTTTCTTGCATCATGCAGTGCATCAATATTTCTTCTTCACGGATGCCTGCATGTGTGGGGAGTATTAGGCTAAACTTTTGATGGCTGCTTTTTTCAGAATACAGGTTAGATGAGAAGAGGGGATGTTTTAGGTTATGTAATGAGCAGTGAGCACACCATTCTTTTCTGCAGCCCAGCTATCAACAATTTCACTATTTGGGTACAGATCTTAGCCCTCTCATAAGGGTTCACGGAGGCTTTGGTCATGGGATTTGATCATCATTTTACTATAGCTTTGGTTGCGGATACACAATAGACATGGCATCTTGCTGATTTTCAGAAAAAATAGGACAAGGCACTTTCGGGATACATTAAAAACTTATATTTTTTATATTTATTATATTATATGAATAATTTATTTAAAAACAATAAAAAACATGCAAAATGCATCATTATGTTTCATTATTATTTAAAAACAATAAAAAACATGCAAAATGCTTCATTATGTTTCATTATGTTTTGGTTTGTTTTGCAAAGTGCTCTGGTGTCTTTAGGTGGAAACACAATTTCCTTATTTTGCCTTTTTCTCCCTCGCTCTTTTTGGAAACTGAAATGTTTTGGTTGAATAGATGGAAACAATGCTAATTTTGTTCCTTGATTATGGAAGAAAGCCATATCATAATTGTAGGGACCTGGTCCCTTTTTATTTGTACGGATTAATAAAACCACGTTATGATATTTTTGGTGGAAAATAGTTAAGTGTTTAATTTTGTGAAAGAATTAAAACTTGATCATGATTACGGTTGTTAATAATAATTGTATACTTGGTAGTGCATAAGAACAATTGTTATGGGTTGTTTGGGTGAGTTTTGAGGTGTTTGGCTTATGATTCGATTCATTTATACATCTTTAGTTTAGGGTCCCACCCATCGTTAGTAGCCTTTTTATATTAAGCTTGAGGGGACCGCTTGAGCGGCCCCCAAGTCCGCTCGAGCGGACTGTTAGCGAGCAGATTTTAAGTTGCGGGTTAAGACATTTCATCCTCATTCTTTGTACACCTCTCTCTCTCTCTCTCTAGAACACAAGTTGAGAGCTAGGGTTGGGTTTGGTGATCTCTTGGAGCCCTCCTTGCTCCTCTAGAGTGGATTTCTTGCCTTTCTCCTGAGTGAGCAACCATTGGAGAGTGAAGGCACGCGTTGGAAACTTTCCATTTACCACCGGGTTGAACATTTGGTCGATTGGAGCTTGTTAGGGTTGGATTCTAGTTGCTCGAGCTTCAAAAAAGCAAGATATTTGACTATTCTTGAATGTTTTTGTGATGTGAGTTGTATATTTGAAAATATATACATGAAAGTATGAAAATGATGTTTTTGAAGCCCTAGGCTAGGGTTTGGTGTTAAAGCATGTTAAATCTCGGATTTGTGGATGATTTAAAATGATTCTATCTTTTTTTTGTTGTTGGATATGATTGGGATTGAAAGATGAAAAGTTAGAGTTTGATTTTTGGGTTAATCCTTGGAAAATTGGGGGTTTTTAGGTTAATGGACTCAATGATGAAATTGGTTAATGATTTGGTAAAGTTTGGGTTGTGGGAACCTATGTACATGTATGAAATCCATGAATTTGATGAAATACGGAACAATGGAATGATAACTTGGGGTTTTGAATAAACCGTGAGAATCAAATGAGTTTTTGGGAACTACAATGTGTGGGCTGGGGTTTTAAGCTAATTGAAACCAAAATACGAGGAATCTATGAAGTTAAGAATGTAAATTCGTTGTTTACCCTACGCGTGTTGGGTGTTGACGAGAGGAAGCATGCTTGGGTTGGATTAGTGTGCTTGGATGCTGATATGATGAAATAAAAGAACCGATTTTGAATCTATGGATCGTTTAAGTTAGCCTTGAATAACTCCTCGGTGAAAGATCGAAAAACTGTGTAGATGGATAACCTATCATTCGGCTAATAATCGAGAACAAGGCGTTAGTCGTGACGAGTTATAGAACGCACCATTACTTAGCGGGTCTCGCGTGGCCCGGTCGGTAGTAACGCGGTGTGGGTTTATGAGCTCGCCCGGCGTCGGCTTCTAGAATGTAAACCATGAGTTGGTTGAGATATGAGGAAATGTGGGTAATGCGTGTGTGCGTGTGCGTGAGTTGTGGAAATTGATAACTTGAAATGTGTGTAAGAAAATAGAGATACAAGACTAATAATGAGTTTATGTGTATTAAGAAACTGGGTTATCCGGTTGGTTTTTGGTAGAGTATGAAACTCGGTTATGATAAAACTATGTATTGCATTTCGCATAACCATTTTCACATGTCATGCATTCCTTCCTTGTTAGTCAATTTCCTACGAGTTTTAGCTCATGTTGTTTAATAACATTTCAGGTCATAGCGGAAAGAAGATAATGTATTGAGAGGCACAGTCGGGGAGACCCTTTTTTGAGTAGTTTGATAGAATTACATATTCATCGATAGCACCTTTTGAGAATTGATTTGTAAATGTAATTTTTTTGTGAAAACTTGGATGATTGTTTGTGGGTTGGAGCAACCCGCTTGTAAGTCCTTAAGGTCATGATTTTATGTTTTGTATGCATATGAGGACGTTGGACTCGTATTTGGATTGGACTCCTTGGTTTTGGGAATGAAATATTATAGTGTCAAATGTTAGAATTTCAAGTTTTCGGGTTGAATGGAGTTGTTTCATTACCAAATGTATGTTTTACTTCAAATTTATGCCTGTCTAAAAACATGTTTAAAACTTGATAAAATCAAATGTTTTCCTCAATACTTAGAAAAATTTTCATAATTTTGGTTAGGAAGCTCTTGGGTACCTCACCACTCGAGCGGTGGAGGACCTGCTTGAGCGGACTACCGCTGTGTAGAAATTTTGGACTTGGGTTTAAAAAGAAGGTTTTGTTTGGATCTACGGCACATTCTTTGGGACCTAAATTGACCTATTTTTGGGAGTTTACAAATAAAATTTTCTCCTTTACCCTTACTTTTGACGAGAGGATTGGAAGTTTGATTCCTTTTCACAAAACACCTTTCTTTGTAAGTTTTCCTTTTATTTGGACACTTAAACTGGGTTCTTTCTGGGCAAATCGCGTGGGTTTCTATTGTTTTGAAATTGGGGTGTGACAATAGTTGTATGAAGCGGGAGCGGAGGTGGAATCGGGAGTTGGGTCAGAGGCAGGGGGAGCAGGGGAGCAGGGGAGCAGGGGAGCAGGGGAGCAGGGGAGCAGGGGAAGAGGCAGGGGAGCAGGGGAGCAGGGGAAGAGTATAAGGTCAGGAGCGGGAGCGGCACCCTAGTAGGGGGTTCCTGCTACTAAGAGATGTATATGTGAGATTAGAAACCGAGTTGTATATAAACAAAAGATTTATGTAATTGGCCTCTCATCGGTTCTATAAGAGTTAAGTTATTCTGAATCATAGTTGTATGCAAATTCAGTTCACTCCTTTGAATTAGAGGATTTGTTAGTTCCTCAAAGTCATTCATCCCCAGCTGATTATGGAATATCTCTTAATCCTCTTTTGACAACTTACAAAAAATTGTTAATATGGTTTTGTGAAGGTACACTAAGGTTTTGCACACAAATCACCCTCTCAAGCATGTCAATTATTTTGCCTCAATCAATTGCCTTTTGAGTCTGTAATTATCTTTTTTTCCCTAATGTATTAGGATGATGCCGTACATGGGATTTTACATGCTTTTGAGCCTGATTCCCCTAAAGATCCTGCTGGTAAGTGAGAGAATGCTGAATTTTGTACCTTGTATACATGTTTTGCCCTTTCATCTCCCACTGATGTCTACATCCGTTTTTCAGGCCATGTCAATTTCTGAATGTTCATACTCCTGGTTTCCCTTCCATAGAATATCCTTCACCTTCCACTCTTGATAGCATTGTAGCCTATATGATTTTTGGAATCCCTAGTCCAGCGCTATGAAGCTTTCACTAATCATAATGCAGTAGCTCATTCTATTAATATGCAATAATTCATGATCGCCATCGCACTTCAACTTTTCTTCTTGGGTCATTTTTGTTTTGGAATAAGATAATAATGATTGTATTGTCTGACCTGATGCTATCTTTGGTTTTGTAGGATTTTCCGTTATAAACATGAAACTGAAGGAACTTATGCCTGTTTTATTTAGTTGTTTCCAAGATTTTGTCCGATTGGTTCATACCATGCCACAACTAGATGCACAATCTTTTGATTGTATGCTATTTATACTTCAGAGCATAGACCTTGTAGTCAGGTTCTTTGCTTATGGGATTGACAACAGTCAACAAGAGCTAGATGTGTCTTTGCCTTCTTATGGAGGACTGGATGCAACCATACGCGGTCAAACTAGCATGCCGCCATCATTAAAGAAGTTATTTGATTTGTTTCCACTCAGCCCAAGGCATTACCTTTCGGGAAAGGTATGAGTATATTACATATGCTAAATTCATGTATTTTTGCTCCTGTAAGATTTTTTTCCCTTACCTTCATTTCTTCCCTTTATTGGATATCTTCTTATGGTGGTTATCTTTAATGGCTTTGAGATTCTTCCCCATTGCTGTATGTGAAAAGCATGGATTACTAAGATTCATAGAATAATCACTGTTAATATTTGGGGGAAGGTACATGAACTCTGTTTTTCCATTCAATCTTATCAAGGAACATCATTTCTGTCAAACCACATGCTGTCTGACTTTCTGCACTGGCTTTACTCACATTAAATTTGGCCATCCGCTTCTCTAGCATTACTCTCAATGTTGACTCCAGATAGCTAGTACAAGGCTTTTGTCAACTGGAGTTGAGTTATTTTGTTTATTCTATAGTCCTTTTATTATAATTTCTTCCCTATGGATTTTGTTGAGTTGAGTTGAGTTGCTTCGCTCAATTCTATCTGATTTTTCTTCCTTTAAATTCTAAATTATTTGTGATAACATATCTCCTCCATTCTCGCTAGATTATTATTCTTTCTGTGTAAAAAAAGTCTGTTAATTTAAAATACTTTTATCTGATAACGCCACTGTGTCTATTTATTTACTACCAATTTATTTCGATTTGCTTTTCCTGCTTCCTTTCAGAGCCGTTAGGTGATTGCTTAGCTGACTTTGTATGTCTTGGAACTTGGTGAACATTGCTTCTGTAGCCATGTAATAAATCAGTGTTGGCGAGTTCTGGCTTTGATCAAATTGAGGACTCCTAACTTATTTAGAATTCAAGTGATGTAATGAAAACTTAGTAGAATAACTTGTATTGAATTTTTTAGCTAGAAATGCTAGGCTGTATAAGATAAAGAAACAAATGAAAAAGGAAAAATAAGCTGCCTTGTTCTCGACACTTTCTTGAACTTTGAACTAGTGCAAATATTTTGAATATCATGCCCAACTTAAGTTCCACCCAACTTCAAAACAGAGATTTTAGACAGCATTCTCAATATTGTATTGAATGGTGCCCAACTTAAGTTCCACCCAAATTACTCAAAATACCACTACTCAAATGTAAAACTAAGAATATCATGCCCAACTTAGAAGAGAGTCGTCATATGTATCAACCTAAATGTGTTCAATGCGCTTATAAAAAGCTGGAATATTAGCAATGGATATATCAACTTAATTATCACATCACATATCCATAGATGTAGGAATCTCAATACCAAGATCCTATACAAGGGATCGAACCCGCATTTCGAAAGTAGGATGTGCTTTGGCCCGGTACTTAGCTTAAACACTGTAACAACCGGCAACATTTGTCTTTATTTGCCAAGTAACAAGATTAGCTCGAACAAAGGTGTAATAGCCACAAGGGAACCACCTATTAGATTTGCGATGCCCAATCAACATCACTAAAGCCATTCATGGTTATGAAAGAGGACTTGAAGAGTAGTAACACTCATCTTGGAGATTCTTCATATAAACCAAAATATGACACAACCTTTGAAATGATTGTGATGAGAAACATGCATATGTTAACTAATGCAACTAACAACATAAGTGATGTTTGAACAAGTGTCAGTAAGATAATTTAGTTTCCCTACTTGATGTCGATATCGACCTTCATTGAAAAATAGATCCTTTAGTAGAGTCCATAGGCAACATGGCGAGTGCCTAAAAGCCAAATTTCAAATAAGAAATAAATTACATATTCACTTGGGATAGGTAAATGCCCTTAGATGATGAATGAGCAATTGTAATCCCAAGGAAATATAGATGACCCAAATCTTTAGTATGAATTGTTTTGACCCAAATAGCATTTTGAATCATTAATACCATTAGAATCATTGTCATCCACATGGAGAGTGATTAGAAGTAGAGCAACAAAAACCATAATCAAGGACAATGCTGTTGAATTGATCAAACTAAAGTCAAAGAGATAAATTGAAACCATACAAAGCCTTGTGTAATCTACAAACAAGATGTTAGTAGGCATTTTGTTCCATGCACACCTCTTTTTGAAGCACTCTATGAAGAAATGCATTTTTACTATAAAGAGGGTATAGTGACCATGACTGGCTAAATTCTGTAAAAAGTAAGATACAATAGAATTTAGACGAGCATCCAGGAAGAAAGCCTTCAAATAATGAACACCATAGATTTGGGTGTATCCTTTTGCAACCAATTGTGCCTTAAGACGCTAAATAGAGCGAAGATACTTAACCGTGTATGCCCAACAATAACCAACCGTGTTAGCAAGGAGGAAGAGTATTGTGTTCCAAGTTTGATTCTCACGAAGAGCCCTCATTTCCTCATTCATTGCATGTTTCCATCTATATGAAGATAAAATTTGGTCATAAGAGAATGAAACAGAAGAAAACCGTTTAAACAAAGAAATGCAAGTAGGGCGAAAGGTTAAGATAAGAGACAACAGAGATATATATTGTTTAGTACATTTGGAGTAGAACAATAGGTAGAAAGAACCTCCGATTGAGAAGAATTATCGTTTGCGCAATGAGGTACAATTTGTCAAACATGAGAGTGGTGATTTAGCTGCAAAGGAGAAGCAACTGAAGAATTAATGGTATCAGTAGGGTAGGTATAGTTGGCTCTCACAATTACATATAAAATTACTAGACAAATGCCGACCTGTCAAGGGAAAATGAGATTACTCAGAATGTAATGTCAACACTCAAAAAAATATTGAAGAGATTCAGGGTGATAACAATAATAACCATTCTAAGTACGGGAGTACCCAAGATTGCGAGCCCCAGACGATAACTTATCTTGATCAAAATAAAAGACACAAGTAGATGCTACACAACAAAACATGTTAGGATAAGAGGGAAGGGTGACTTCTTTGGGTATAAAGAGAATATGAAGACTTATGATTCAGAATTGCAGGGGCCATGCGATTAATGATATGGCAAGCATTAGAACTGCATCAAAGCAAGGGCCAGACAGTATGTCAATGAAAAAGGAAGAGGTATCCACGAACCATGTCATCGGCCTCACCACACTTGCAGGTAGTCAACCAGGTCATCTCTTGTTAAGACAAGAAATTCCTAGTAGAGCTAAGCAGGTGCAAAACCTATTCCACAAATGATTGAGGCACCCGCACTAATAAGACATTCAGCAAGCTCAAAATAATTTACGCATGGAAAGGGAAAGTTTGAGATGAAAATGGCCCCCTCACTCATGCCAACAGGAAGAATAATCTCCTACGTCTTGCAAGGAGGAATATGAGTCTCCATTATGCTCCCATCAGAAGTAGGCAGATCATTCGACCACAGAAGCATAGGCAACTTTCTAGAACTACTCGCAGAGGAATATTGGGATGTAAGAGCTACTGTAGAAGGAGCCGTAGTGAAAAAGGCAATTCGAATTCTCTCCCTGCATTGCCCTTTGAAGGGTAAAAGTGCTCATGGTGTACGCATCATCCCTCATGGGAAAAACCATGGGTTCAACCAGAGGATCGTGTGAATTGTTCCCGTTTTGATTAAATCGACTACTTAGGGGTGAATGAATAACTGTACTAACTGATAAAACAACCCTACCAAATCAAAATGATTGAAATCGATCAGTTTTACCCTGAGATTTGATGAGGTCAATTTTGTTAAAGCAAAAACCAAGATTTTTGGTTCGGTCCTAGTTTGTCAAATTACTTAATCAAAGAAACCGAAACCGACTGACTGATTCTTGTGCATTATTCTTTTTCACCCTTACCACACTTCATCATAACTCTACCGATCCTAATCTAATTTCATCCCCATTTATGATTCTCATCTCATCTCTCTCATATCTACCGTAGGTTACTCCTCTCTTACATTCCCATTCTCTTTGCCCCCCCTTTCTCTGTCTCGAATTGTGCATTTTCGTGTGTGTGTGTGTTGGTTAAAATTTCATGGGGGGTGAATGTTTTGCTGCAAGGGGAGGAGTAGATTTGCCATATTATGTCTAAGATGAAAGCAAGTTTAATTGAAACCAAGCTCAACCAATCAGATGGTGAACTCAAAATATATTATCTGACGACATAGCTTCCTCTATATCCACTATATATACACCCGACACATACATATATAAAATAGTAAATCAATGTGTATAGTCCGAGTGATTTACATTTTTTCAACATCCTTTTTTTTTCTTTTTTCCTCCTTAAATGGAGTTATTATTTCCATTTTTAGATATTGTTTTGCCTTGAACTTTTTAGGGATAAAGGCTTTTTGCCTTCATTAGTCTTCCGAAACTTCCTTCTCTCTATATTCATATGCAATAATATACGAAGATGATATTTTGTTTTTCAGATCTTTATTTCTAAATTGAAAAACCGAACTGAACCGAACCAATACATTCCATATTGGTTTGGCTCGGTGGCTCAATTGCTTCGTTAGTTTTAGTCTTCAATTGTCTGAAAACATGATGTTCTGTTTGGTGAAAAATTTCCTTTCCACCCCTTCAACCAATTTCCAACCCCAAAATGTTGCCTTATTAGCTAAGTCAAACTAACATCATTAATCATCTGCAGTAAGTTCATTGCGACTTCCATTCCACAAGAACTTCACTTCCACTTGATTTATTCATTTTTCTCGTAGTTTCACTGTTCTTGACCTCTTTATACTGGAACTTGATTTCTATTGTAGTTGTATATCATAATGTTTTGCATTTTGGACAATGTTTTTGTTCATTTAATACTTACTATTTTCAATTTTGATTAATTTGGAAAAATACGAGATGCTATATAATTTGACTCATGCTTTGATCATGAGATAACTTTTGGTTGCCAAAGACGAAAAGCTTTGCATGATTTTAGGAGATGTCTTCAACCAAAAAAAAGAGATGCCTTTGAATTTTATCTTTGAAATCTCCATTGTTTTTCTTTAATTATGTGCTTCAAATTTTAATGACTTTTATGTCGATAAGTTAGATTTATAACTCGTGATTCAGTGTATTTATGATGATTTATGTTTTAGAAATAAACAAAAAATGTCGAAGGAAATATTTTTGAAAATTAGGTTTTTAAATTATTTTTCTTATAATTTAATGCCTAGATTTTTATTTTTTAGATTCATTAATGACATAATTATGACGTCGCGGTTCGATCCCATTTGACCCAATGGTTGAACAGGTGACGCATCCGCCCGTTAAAGTGAAACTAGAATGAAAGAGCATACAGTTGACTTGGTCTTTATAATATCATTGAATTTTGTTTGCTCTACGCACCACATTTTAGCCAAAAATTTAAATTGGAAATAGTAATATATATTTGATACTTTCTAATGTGTATCTTAGTTATTGAATAACAAGCAGTTTTGACTTTTTGTCTTGCATTTGCTTATGTAAAAGTTATGCCAATAGCATTTAAATAACTCACAAAGTGCTTTTTTCTTTGCTTATAAAAGTTATGCCAATAGCATTTAACTAACTCACAAAGTACTTTTTTCTTTGCTTATAATTCAACAAATGCTAATTTGCAAAATCTTGTAAGCTAGTTTCTTTTTTCAAACATTGGTATTATGGTTGGATTTTCAAAATGTTCTCAACATTTTTATAGATCTGACTTCTTCTCTCAAGATACTGAGATTCATGATCAGGAATGAGGGGTAAGGTTCTGTATGAAGCATGCTTCTGCTATGGAGATCTACCCAGAACTTATTGCACTGCAGTTGATAAAAATTCCGGTGTTCTGATTATATGAGATTGCCCTGGGCTATAGTATGGGAGCACAGTGTGGGACTTCAAGCTAGAGGTGGTATGCTTTCCTTGAGCTTACTGATGGGGTTGAGGACCTTGAGGTTTCTTAAGAATGAGAAGGACTAAATGAAGTTTAGTGGATGGGGAGGGAGCTTGTTAATAAATTGTGATGTAGACCTCCTGAAAAAAGACATGTGAAACAATAAACATTGAAGAAATTTCAATAGAAATAAATGATTCACTGATAAAATAATATTAATATGGTTCGAGAGAAAGTAACAGTATCTACTCAGCAAGGTTTTAAATCGCGGTATCGGCCGGCGTAACGGTCGCGGTCGCGTGTAACGGATAGGGGGTGTATCGGTCAACCTGTAACGGGAATCGAGCGTTGCGGACGTGAATTTTTTTCAAACGCTAGCAAATGGCATAAAACTCATTGATATACATATTTTAACTTTATTTACTACAAATTAAATGTTTGTAGTTGTTTTTTATTTCTCCAGTAACCAACTTTTCACATAATTTGCAATGCAATTTATGCCTGTTATTTGGCACTGGATTTGCAAATTTTCATCCAATATCGTCACTAGGCTATGCCCCTGAATTTCTACGTGGCATTGTGATTTTATTCACTCTACATTAATATTTTATATATTAAATTAGCAACATAAAATTCAAAAAAAGGCATATAATAATAATAATATTATTATTTTA
>JAULJZ010074501.1:0-12942 GCA_032270985.1 Heliamphora pulchella | reverse complement strand
ACATTTTCTGTATGTATTTTTTGGTAAAAAAAATGAAGATCCAAACCGAGCAGGTTTTAAAACTGGTTCATTCTTAAGATTGTTGGGAGAAATATAACGTCACAAGATACATGCTCGGTGATCCAGAAAATACTCTTTATTAGCTTTCAAAGATTACAATAACCAAAATTTACAGAAAACGAAATTACAAAAAATAACATGAACATAATATGCAAATCAAGTCCTGCAAACGCAGTTTCCTTAAGAATAATTTACCACCTACCGAGGGTGTTGTAGGTTTTCCACCGGTGTCATTCTCCCAAGATAAAACGGTTGACCCGAACGTTGGAACACCACCAAGAATCGGCTACGAACGTATCTCGTCTGTCTTTCTCTCTCTCACAGTTTGCAACCTGTCTGTATACTCTTCTCTTACCTCTGTGCACACACCTCTACTCTTGTGTTTTTCTCTTTACAGAAAACTAGAGGAGGAAGGCAGTTTTATATAGACTTTCACTCATGGAGAGTTACAAAAGGAATCAATTGCTAATGAATGATATTGATTCTAGAATTCAATTGCCAATTGAATGACCAATTGAATTATCAATTGAATTCAGCTATTGAATTCTGACATTCAATGTCCAATTGAATTCACAAATTCCAACAACATATTCACTACACTCCCAAAGTGAATTTGGTCTATTCATTTTCAAATTCTGGAAAATTCTTAGAACAATTCTTGAGGTATGTAGGATTATTGTCTTTTAAAATTCAGGCATTAACGAGGCACGTCGCATGCAAAAAAATAGTATTTGGAAGAACTATTAGGTGGGAAAGAGGAAATGGGAAATGTGATTCTTCAACATAGTTAAAAAGAAGCACCAAATTAGACATTATTGCCGAGTGAAATAACAACAGGTGATAATATTCTCTTCATTCGCACACAATTTTAAGGAATATCCAATCTTATATTAACGGAGTATGAAGGATGTGATCACTTAATATAATATTAAGACATTTCTATTTATTAGTTTTAGCTTTTAGATTGGATACAACTTTTTTACATGGTATTAGAGGGGGATATATTCTACTCACTTTAAAAAAGAAAGAAAAAGAAAAAAAAAAGCACACGCTCCACGATGATATACTCTTAAAAAAAAGTTGCATAATAATAGACTTAAGAAAGAGGCTATATGTGGGTTGTTCATATGAGTATGTGTTTGAATGTTGGGCGATTCTAAATGCACACATGCACTTATTTTCTTTGGCCACCAGTGTGTGTATATATATATATCGTGTGCAAGTGTCTTAATACATAGTGTAAGTGTTTAAGTATGTAGGCATACTTTAATCAAGGCACATCTAATTAACTAAGTATGTAGGACACATGATAGTACCTTTATTCAACTATGAAATATTCACATAGCTAATTAATTTTTGAAATTTAAATGAGTATACAATAAGTGTGTGTGTGTGTATATATTATTAAGTTTTCAATAATCTATATATTAATGGAGTATGAAGGATGTCATCACTCAATATAATATTGAGATCTCTCTACATAATAGTTTTAGCTTTTATATTGGATACAATTTTTTTACATTGTATCGGAGGAGGACATATTCTACTCACTTAAAAAAAAAAAAAAAAAAAGAAGAAGAAGAAGAAGAAAGCACACGCCCCATGAACTCATAAAAAAAAGTTGTACAATGATAGACATAAGAAAGAGACTACACGTGAATTGCCCGTGTGAATAGGTGTTTGATTGTTGGGTGATTCTAAATGCACACATGCACTTATTTTCTTTGGTCACCTATTTTTATATACGAGTATTAATGTATCTTGTACAAGTGTTTTAATACATAGTGTAATTGTTCAAAAAAGAAGTGTACATTAATACTTGTATAATGATACAATGATACGACTATATTTTGAATAATATGATGTTTAAAAACTAACATTGATGATTTAATTTTATTCATAAATTGAGAGTCTTGGAAATTCAAGTACTTAGGCATACTTAATCAATGCACATCTAATTAAACTATGTATGTAGGTCACATGCATATATAGCACCTTTATTCAACTATGAAATATTCCACCTAGTTAATTAATTTTTGAAATTTAAATGAGTAGACAACAAGTATATATGTATATATATAGTCATTGTTTCAAATTAACAAGCAAGTTTTCAAGAAATTAGTCGAGTTTTAGCAAAAGTTGCTCTTGGGGATCATTTTTGCAATGCAAGTTATATAAAGCACAAAAAAACACTATAATCACTGTAGATAAGTCCACATATGGCCCCAAATCTAGAGGTAGAAAATCTGAAAAACTGCAAGTTGGGTCCAATGGCTGTCAGCACAAAAGTTATAGTTTTGTGACCATTTGGAAAGTAAGGTTTCTTGATGGACACTTGCATTGGAAATTACTTCCAAAATATATTGTGTTTGTGAAAAAAAAAGAAAAAAAAAATATTTTTTAAACAGATTTTAAATAAAAAATCTCTAAAATTATTGCTAGTTTGTGTTTTTTGAACTTTTGGTTTTCATTTTTTAAAATATTAAAAAAAATATTAATTATTTTTAATTTCACGTGCTTAATTAATTAAGACTGTCATTTGTTTTAACAATTGTTATAATTTAAAATAAATTTACGTGAAAAGCTCACTCAACAAATGAACTTAACATACACCTTGAAAGCATATAATTTGTGGCCACACCACTTCGTTGAGATATATTTCTTTTAAGGAATTGACTTGACTTCTCTGCCGTCTATGTACTGCAATTTATAGTTATGGCGTGGGGTTCATCTTAGTTTCACTTTATTGATTAAAGTTGTTTATTTTATTATTCTTGGTGTATAAAATTATTCAGATAAAAAATTAAATTGATCACATATTAAGGGAGGTTGATACAGCTTGACCTGACCTCACAGCCACGTTAAAACAATGGCAGTAAGCCTACCCGAAGTTTGAATGTGTGGATCGAGGTTGGAGCTCGGGTTAGCTGAGCACCATGTTGACCGATATTCAATGGCTCGTCATCACCATAGCCGACCTGCATAAATATCGAGGATTTGGTGACCAAACTCGACAGTCCATACATTTGAATTTGATATCATAATCGTCGTGTCAGGAGTTGTTGGCCAAATTCTATGCATATAAGGTCAAAAAGCAAAAAAAGGGTCCTAACAGTACAAAGGAAATACTCCACAAAAACATTAATTAGGATTCCAGCTTTAGCTGGTCGGGTGGGTGGGAAAAAAAGATGACCCAACTAGACCAGGTTAGATCTTCAACCCCTCTACAAAAGGGGGAGATTTAGCAATTTAGGGGGGAGATTTAGCAATTTAGATAAGCATAAGACATTTCCTAGAGCTAAAACTCGATTTGTTTGTTCCCTCACTATAAGCAGCGCATCCCTAACCCCTTTCTTGGTGCAAGACTAGGTGGATGTCCTCATTTAATCAGTGGCCAACAAGGATGGGACCTTTGATCCTCATATCAACCCTCTACAATTTGGCACCATCAGTGGGAATCGTACGAAATAACGCCTTCATGGCTGCTAATGGTGAGGACCATGGTGTCAGCAATCTGCGAAAGGATCACAACAGACATGACGGTGGAGCATTACAAGAAAGTTGTCGAACACAGAGCAACCATGGTGGGAGGCACTGTGTCCCCTCCGAAATCTATGTCGGAGGCTCGATAATAAACCACATGAGGAAACTCCCAATGGGAGCTCGTATCGGGCTTCCCCGTCTGAGGGGGTTCAACCACACAATTATTCTTTACAACAAGTAATAAAATAGTATCACGACGAGTTGGACAAACACGACCAACAACTTACCAGGTTACGCAGGGTGCGAGACTAGGGATCGCATAGGCCAAAGAGGTGAGTAGTTAGCCGACTAGAGCCCTCAGAGGTTAGACATGGCAACAAACGACGTGAACATGCCTTCATGGAGAAATCCGAGATGGGGCCTAGGACATGAGCCCTATGTTTCAGCCAAAGCGCCGAAAGGAGGGGTAGACCCAAACCTCCAGCAACACCCATGCGAAGACTATTGCTCAGCGATCTATTGAGGTTAGTCTACGGAGGGAAGAGCTCCACCACCAAGAGATGATGGACAAAAAAGGAAGACCTAAAGAAGGACCTAATGCAATGATTGCACTTGCAACTTGAAGGAATGCAACAACCTCTATCTATGAGGTTGCAAAGAGATGTAGCACGTCGCAAGAGATGTAGACTAGGAACTGAGAGATTTGCAGACGTAGAGGGCAACTCCTCAGCTATAGATTGGGAGACAGATGCTGCATTAGAGGATGATGTTCTTGTGCTCTAGACTGGGTTAGGAGGCACCAAGCATAGGTCGATCTCCTCAGGTTGAATTTAAACATCGCTGAGTAGCTGGGAGAAGCTCCTAATTTTGCGGTCAAATTCCAAAACTCTCTTCAAATGGTTGTGGTTGATCTCCCGATCGTGATGATCTCTTTGACTGACGTATTGGCGTATAAAGCTGCAAAGATATGAAACTAAGTCAATACCAAGTGCAAAGTAACAAGTGTAAAACTAAATGTTGGACTAAAAGAGGACAACTTAGCTACTTGTGGTACTAGCTCTGACCAAAGCAATAGATGTAAAACTAAATGTTGTACTAAAAGAGGACAGCTCAGCTACTTATGGTACTAGCTCTAACCAGGCATAATCAAGCACACAAGTCGTGGGGACCAGGCCTGAGCTGTTAATTACCTCTGACCACGATGAAATCCTTGATCTCCCCCTTATGAGAACCTTTTAGGTTGAGCACGATGTTTTTAGAGGCATTTTTAACCCAAAGGTAATAACGGTTGCTTCTCGCAATTATTTATCGAAGGAAATAATAGTATTGAATCTCACGTATCCCGAGCTTTGTGCCCAGGTAGCGATTCAAAGTGTCTACTCTTATTAAGATGACAAAGAAGTTGGGGGTATGTTGGACCGGGCATATAATGTAGAAGTTTATCGCCTCATAGAGGAGGCACAAGAGAGGAAATCTGACCTTAGCTTCCACAATGGCAAGAAGAGGCTAGACTGACGTACCTAGTTCATCCATCATCTAATGGTCAATAGGTTTTGATAGATGAAGTGACACGTTGTCGGAGATGGCATAGTCCCGATTGGCACCTAGGTGTTAACTAGCCCTGCCAAACGGCCCATGATTAAAAATAAAAGGAAAATGAGAAAGGGAGAGGAAGAATAAAAAAAAAAGGCCATAACAATATGTGAGAGATAAAAACATAAAGAAGGAACACAAGGGAAGCGCACCTTGATTCAACATCGACAACATATGAACTCCGGAGAAGAGTAACCCTTTGAGCTACCAAAACGGGGACGGAGGACTTCAAGCAAGGAAAAGAATGGAGAGAGAGGATTTTTATCACAGAAGCAGCATGATGGCGAAATGATCAAGGGGTGCGAATAAGGGCAACCGAAGGCCATTTGTAGAAGTAGAAAGAGGCAAGGATTTGTGCAGTGGGAACACTAAACAGTGCCTTTAAAAGAACGTGTGCAAAGCATACGCCTTTCACATTTAGACACCCCATTTTTTCCAACCGTTAGATTAGCCTTTACGAATCATAATTGGTTTTTTTTTATATTTCTCAAATGCATATAAATACAAAATTAAAGAATTAGAGAGAAAACATTCAAAATTAAATAATAAAAATACATATCTTATGTAGTATTAACATGCTAAAAGAAAAGAAGAAGAAACAAATTCAAAACATGTGGTAAGAAGTAATTAAGCTACAAAAATTGCTAAACATGCTGAAGCTATGATGATAACAGGACACACTAGACGCTCAGATAACTAAAAATCACAAAAACATGCTATTAGAGTTAGTCAAAGTTTGCAGTCGCGAGTAATAAGTTTGCAGTCGCGAACATTTCAGTGCTAAAGTTTGCAGTCGTAACACAGAAGGTTGCGACCACAACATTCAAATGACACTTTTATTGAATTCTAATTACAGTGAGTTGTGTGTAAGCATGCTAGATGTATAGTGATATCTTGATGTTTTTGTAATCTGTTTTTAATAGAAAAGAGACCAACAAAGATTTTAAATATGAATTTCGAAGAAAAATCATGTGATCAACAAATAAAATAGTAATGAAAATCCTAATCTCAACCTTTCCATGGGAGGTAGAAAGAGGAGGAATAGAAATGCCAGAATTTGCTATTATATCATAAGAAAAGTGAATTGAACGTCTCCTTAGTGTATGGAAAATGTACTCGATCGTCAACCTCTTGATCACCGTGGTGGTTCAGCTCTCCAAGAATGTGGTAGAAGGATAGGGGTAGCGGTGTATAGGGATCGAGTATGCAATCCGACAGAGTTTTGATATTTAATCTCTTTCTCTCCCTCCCTTAAAAATGACTCAGAGGGTCTGCATTTATAGACAAGGGGCCTCTTGTGGTGGCTTTTGCCGTGCTTGACAGTAAAAATCCTAACTTGTTTTACTGTCAAGCACCGATGTTTACGGTCGCAAGGAACAAAGGTCACGGTCACAAAGAAAATTAGGGTTTGATGAAAGGAACATTGCGATTCCGACAATAAACGTCACGATCACACGGAATAACCTAGCAACTACAAGTTTTTTGAGGTTTAAAGATTGCGACCGTGAAGAATGAAGCTTGCGGCTTAGGATTTTTAGTGGTTTTCTAGTGTACGAGCCAAAACCTCACCTTAGTGATCAATCGAAGGCTTTTCTGGTACCATCGTCCTTGTTTTTCATCATCGGAGCCATATTTAGATAAACCTATTTTTCAATTTGGTCAAATTGGAGTGTCTACACCAACTTGCACGAATATCGAAGATTGGTGGCTAAGCTCAACAGTCCGTATGCTTGAATCTAACACCATAAAAGTTGTGTTAGGATTGTTGGCCAGATCTCATATAGGGTAAAAAATCAAAAATAAGGGTCCTAACAGTATAAAGGGAATACTCCACGCAAATATGAATGAGGATCCAGTTTAGTTATCCAAGTGAGTGGGATAAAAGGTAACCCAAACTAGACTGGGTCGGATCTTCAACCGCTCTATAAAAGAGAGAGATTCAACAATTTAAGTACGCATAACACCTTGATCGTCGAAGGACCCATTGGTTGAGCAACTAGTGAAGCATTTCTAATATACTTTTTAGTGCAGGACCAGGTGACATTCATCATTTAATTAGCGGCCAACGAGGACGAGACCGTAGATCCCCATCTCTATCCTTTAAACATATTATTTAGTATATGAATAAATCACATTTGTTTCAAAATAATGAACGGTTGTGTCTGTAACAGACCGGCCCTTCCCGTGGCAACGATATTGTCCGCTTTGGGTAAAACCACTCACGGTTTTGTTCTTTTTAGATGGTCACCCATCCTTGCATTGCTTCCGCCCAAGCACGCTTAACTGCGGAGTTCTGTTAGGGTCTCTACCACCTAAAAAAAGATCTCGTTAAATGTAAGAGTCCAAGATTTTTCTTTTATAACCTAGGAACACCCTCTCTCTTTCCGATGTGGGATACCAGGATATCACAATCCACCCCCTTAGGGCTGCACGTCCTTGTACAGTAGCCTGCCAGCTCTGGTAGCCTGCCAATCCTTATCGACCCGCCAACTCTGTAGCCCGCCCATGTGTCACGCGAGACGGCAAGAGCCCACACTCGGAGGTGAGGAGAGTCAACTCTTATACCATTTGTAACACCCCGACCTTTCTCGTGGCAACGATATTATTCACTTTGAACAAAAGCCCTCACGGTTTTGTCTTTTCCAAGGTGTCACCCATCCTTACATTGTTCCCGCCCAAGCACGCTTAACTGCAGAGTTCTGTTAGGGTCTCTACCATCTGAAAAAAGATCTCGTTGAATGTAAGGGTCCAAGTTTTTTCTTTTATAACCCAAGAACTCCCTCACCCTTTCCGATGTGAGATACTAGGATATCACACTATCAACTTAGCTACCATTTATTTTTTAAGATAAATATAAATTTTTTATATTTAATGATATATGATCAACTTATTGTTTTTGTATTAATGATTTATACAGTAAGATCAATTAATCAAGTGGTTAATTCAAATTATAAAAGTAGAACCAAAATAGACTCCGCCTGCTTCAACTACCCGATACGGTCCACAAAGGCAATATTTATTTTGAGAAAAAGTAATTTAGAATTGGACTAATAATATAGACTAAATTTGTATCCCATGTTTGTTTGTGATTTTTTGTGATCGAACTAATTGTTCGAATTGGATACTGAATCCCTCATAGTATAAGTGGGGAAAGGTTCAGATAGAGAGGGAAAAGATTAGAGAGAGGATGGAGATTAACCCAAATGACAATTTTACCTTTTAATCTTATTTTTATAATATTTTAAGTTTTTTTTTGTTTATTTGTATTTTTTAAAATTGAATGTCTCTGATATAGTTGTTTGAGCAGCAAGCGACAAATTGGTAGCATGGCCACTACAAATGTGGTTTCGTTTGTTAAACTAATTGATTATAAATTGTAGTTATAAATAATTATAATTATAATTATAATTATTAACACAAGTGGTAAGTGTTTAGAAATAATGCTAGTTTATAGTTGAAATTAGTTGTTTGCAAAAAAAATATAATTATAACTTATAGTAAAAATTGTAAATATTTTAACAAATGATAACTTATTACTAAAACTAATAACAGAAGGCTATAAATTAAATAAAAACCAACTCCGAACACAGTAGTATTCATTTCACACCTATATAGGTCGTTTTGTTTAGATAACAACTTATTTTGCTTATTTACTTATTTTATTTAATTTTTAGAAATTTTTTTCACTATTTAGTTAAATTATTGTATTTTTTTTATTTCTATCATCGAGACGAGTCGAAAAAATAATTTTTTATGACCAAAATATAACAAAAGTTTTCAAAAAGAAAAAATAAGTCAAATAAACTTGATTTTATGTTGTTTACTTTGGTTTTTAGTAGAACTCTTATATCTTTTGATTAAAAGTTTTGTTCCTCACATTGAGACAATTGGATGGAAAAAGTAAAATAATTTAGCAAAAAAATGAAAAGGTTTAAGAAAGACAAAAATAAGCAATTTTTTAAATTTAGCCCAAAAGGGGCCTTAGGGCTTTCTTAGGATTTTTTCATCTTTTTTGAATAATTATTTTTATTTATTATTTTAATTTTTTTTTGATTTACAAGAGAAATTTTAAAAGTATACCCATTTGAATTAAAATTTTAAAAAAAAACACACGGAAAATTAAAAAATCACTAAAAGGCATTAAGTGGCTCTTTTTTGTCTTATCTGTTATTTTCAATTTTTTGTTAAAGTTTTCTACTCTTTTAATTTCTCGTGGCAAGTTTTTTCTTTTAAATATATTTATTTGAACTAATACTAAAAAAAAAAAAAACTACATAAAAAACTAGACTAAATGCATTCTTATCCTTAATCACAGGTTCCTTTCAATCAGTAAAATTTTTGGAGGTTCCTTTCAATAAGATAATTACTCAAATCCCAAAAGATGCATTTCAAGGATGGTTTGGCAGGTTTTGGGGTTGTTATTCCATATAGGAATGAGAGAGTTGTGGTATCTATGGCTGAACATGTCACCTATGCACAAAATGTGGATAGCTTTGAGTGCTTAGGGGCAGTCAAGGCTTTAGAAATCGGCACACTACCTGGGCCTACGAGATATCCACTTGGAAGGAGACTCGCTAAACATAATAAAAGCGATGGTGACAAAAGATATGAATTTATCCATTGGAGGGCTGATGGAAGGAATTCGACATTGTTTGGGGGACTTCAGGAATGTCAAATACTCACACATTTGTCGGCAAGGAAATGCTCTGGCGTACGCACTATCGAGGTTAGCTAAGGCAATGGAAGGAAGCCATACTTAGTCAGAAGGAGTCCTATAATCCCTCCGTGGGCTGATGGTGCCAGAAGCCAGGCAAAATTGATATGTGAGTATTTCAGGCCCTTTTGCCTGGTTCTTTTATCATTTTTCTTGTTTAATTCCTAAATCCTTTTCTTATCAAAAAAATAATAATAATAAAAATAAAGGATCAATACATTATTTCTACATGACCCACAAGACTAAATAAAATTAAGCTGTAGAATATCCAATGGAATATCTTATTATCCTAAGATATTTACTTACCCAAGTTCAACACACAATTTAATGAAAGATTGGCTCAGAACAAGCAATACACATTGCAATCAATTTATGATTGGACTAATGTCTGCTTGGATCAACCCATCTGATGTGGAAATGAAATGGACACTCTTTCTTTCTTTCTTAAAATTTATTTGACCAAATTTAATTATAACACTTGAGATGTCAAACAAAATTTAATAAAATAACCTAATGATTGTAGCATTATGAATTTTGGATAGTGTTAATGCCAATAACTCATTTTGTTGTACCCATGAGGTTTTATATATTATTTTATAGTGTATATAATTCTCTAACTTCAAAATTATTTGTGCATTTAGCGTGGTTCATCACTTTTTAAGTGTTTTACTTAAATATAAAGATGTGTTATTTAATGATTCGAGTACTTTCGTATTTTAAAAAAACGTGGGGAGTGGAGGTGGTGGTGGTGGGGAAGGTGGGGTGGCCGGAGAAGGTGGGGAGGAGAGTGGAGAGACAAATTGCATAGAGAGAGAGAGGGTTTAAGAAAGTGTCATTTCTAAAAGCATGAAAATTTATAAAAGTTAATTTTGTCATAAAAGATGGTTTATTCTTTCCACATGCAAATTACAATTACCGTTACTTTACATGGTAATATTAACAGTGCGTTTTAGCTCACAAATCATAGATAGTTTTGTGATCACTTTCAATTGTAAATAAGATTTTTCGCACGTGACCATACTATAAGTGTATCAAGTAAATTTTACGCTTTATTTTTGGTAAAATTATAATATGATTGTATATATTAAAAATAATAACATGAACAATTTAAATTATCACCGGTTATTTTGAATTCAAAATTAGTTCACCTGGACCAATTCAGTCTATATATATATATGCAGTAGAGACCCCTCTCCTAAAATAAAGTGTGTGTGGATACTGAGGTAAAATAATTGACGATAATTTTAGTAATTAAGGGCTCGTTTGGTTTCCTAACAAAGATGAATTGGATTGGACAATATATAATTAATGAGGATTACAATGCTAAACTTACTAATATGTCCTTTGTTGGGTCTAGAATGACAAATGGTGAGAGATTAAATGTAAATAAAGAGTTATACTAACGTAGCAATTCCATAATCAAACAAGTAATTGCATTGGATTCAATTCTAGAATCCAATGGGATTCAATTCTAGAATGTAATCCGAAGTATTGTCAAACGGGAGATTGCATTGAATTCAATTCTAGAATGTAATATGAGGTATTATCAAACGAGAGATTGCACTAAACATGAGCTGCTAAGAGTAGCTTTTACCTTTTTTATTATTAATTTAGCAATAAATTATAATTTTTTTACAAACATCTATAATTTTTGTTATAAATTATAATTAATTTTTTTATATAAATAATTAGTTTTAGTTACAAGTTTGCATATTTTTCAAAAACTCATAACTTTTATTAAAAGCTAAAATTTACAAACTATTAATTTTAATAATGCCAAACACTTTAAAATGAGTGCGGATTATTAATTTTCAATAAAATCTGTGGAGTTTTTACAGTCTGAAAAGCCCTCTGAAAAAAACTGTTTATGCTGAAGTTGTTGGGATTGACTCGAATCTCAACAATAGATTTGAGTTTGATCAAAATTGTTAAAAATTAGATTTGAGATTGACTCGAATCTGAACATCAGATTTGAGATTGAACAGAATCGTCAAAAATCAAATTTGGGATTGACTCGAATCTTAATATCATATTTAGGATTAACAAAAATTGTCAAAAATTAGATTTGAGATATACACGAATCCGGATGGACGGTGGCAGACATTTGGGAGTTATAAAGTTTTAGAGTTTCATTTGAAACCTATATAAAGGGAGTTATGCCTCTAAAACCTATAGAAGTTCATAAGTCGTCAAAATATTCAGAGAGTCTCATATTAGAGGCTAGAGAGAGTATAAAGAGATGGTGAGAGGCTCAGTTTGAGGCCACATATATTATTAGGAGTGGAGTGAATGTTGTAATCTGTGTTAAAGAGTATAGTTGATTGATTCTTTTCTTCCGTGGAGGTAGGCAATTAATCGAGCCACGTAAATCTTACGTATTTTTTGATTTTTCTTGTTCTTTCGTGATTGCTATTGTGGATTGAAACTTACGTGGATTATCATTTGGTTATCCAAGTTCATTGATCTTATTTTTAGAGATTTAAGCCTAAAATTCCCAACAGTGGTATCAAAGTCGACGGTTGTTGAAGATCTAAAGTCTTGGTAGAAGATCAGAGTTGGTTATTGGCTTAATCACATGCTAAAGTAAAGATGATGAACATCAAATACGAAATTAAAAAGTTCAATGGTAAGAATAACTTCTTCCTATGGCAGATGGGAATGAAGGATCTGTTGATCTAGCAAGGGGTATCCAAGACGTTACTCGGCAAGGTGAAAAAGTCAGAGAAGATGACCGATGACGATTAGAATGACTTTGATTGCAAGGTCACGAGTCCGATTAGGTTGAATCTGGGAGACGAGATTATTCATAATGTGCTCGATGTAGAGACAGCCCACGAGATCTGGCAAAAGCTGAAAGATCTCTACATGAAGAAGAATTTTGCCAACAAGCTGTACGTGAAGAAATAACTGTATAGACTACAGATGCGAGAAGGTACAAAATTATTAGAACACTTGAATACATATAATATGCTCATCACACAGTTATCTGATTTTGGAGTAAATGTTGATGATGAGTATAAGGCAATCCGCATCCTAGTATCACTTTCAACATTCTATGATCATCTAGTGACAACTTTGATGTACAAAAAAGA
>JAULJZ010074490.1:0-12942 GCA_032270985.1 Heliamphora pulchella | reverse complement strand
ATATGATCCAATCCATGAACCATGGAGATCAAACCAAAACATGTAAACACATATTTCTCTCAAAACGTCTTCCCAAAACTTCGTTTTCAAACCATCTTTTGAAAACTTATGGTAACCCTTTTTGAAACTATAGAATCTCATAAAAACCTCGGATAAACATCGTACGAGGAAAGCTTGAACCAAAACACATCATTTTCCAAAAAAAATCCAGGTTTAGTCGACTTGAGTCACCCTCCAGTCGACTGAAAAACACGCTGGAAATGAGAACCCAAAACAGAAGCCATTTTAGTCGACTGACCTCCCAGGTCCAGTTGACTGAACCAGCCCAGATCATGTTTTGAGCTACTGTTTTGGTTTCCAAATCTTAGATCAAGCCTAAAAAACACCCGCTTTGATACCTAGAAGCATACCCGAGCTCAAGGCTATCATAAAACCTCGAAAGGAACATCCCTCTTTCGATTTCATCAAACCGAACGCCGAAAAATGGTTTTAACCCAAAATTGGATCTAAAGCATAAATCATCTTTTCATGCATTTTTACACGGTGAAACAACATAAGATTACATATATATCCTTCATACAATAGTAGAATATGCAATCCTATCTCGTTGGGTCAAAAACCCGACGTCTTGATCAACGTGCAAATCTGAGCTTCGTCAGAATCAAATTCTAACTAGATAGATGCGAATCCCTCGATTCCGTTACTAAGGATCAGCAGATGGTCCGTCAAAAACCAAGCCCCGGGCCCCTGAGAAGTTAGAGAGAAGGCAGAGAGAAAATTGGAGAAAAAAGTTAAGTTTTTAAAATATATATTTAGAAAATATCTAAGTTCTGATATTTATAGGACTCCAAAATATCTTTTTTTTTTTTGAAATTTTGAAATTTGCACGGCAACTCCCTACAACCCCAGGAACCGACCCCGCATGCTCAGATAAATTTAAACATGTATCAAGGCAAATAAATCATACATCGAACAAATATATGCAAAACACAACATTTACATAAAAGTCTCAAAAAGAGACGGGTCTAGGTCTCACACTCTCCTTCAAGAGTACATGCTCACAAGCTCTTTCATTTTTTAGGGCTTTCCTCCTGCTTCGCCACATCAATCTCTTTCCCTTGGCTTGGCAGACTCAGAGGACGAGTCCGACCACGACGTTCCCATCACTCACTTGTCAGCTCCTCGGTGGAGGTGCTTCTTTAGCTTGCCCCTTAAAGCGGCCGAGGAGCAGGTCGACTCTGCTAACTCTACTGAGGATAGCTCTGCCCCTTCTAAGTAAGGTACCAAAGATGTTCCTCCCCTTCCTTGCTCTGGTTTTAATACCTCGGCAGATGAGGCTATCGCAAAGTTGGCCCAGCTCGGTACCGAGATAGAAGCAGGGGATGCCGCTCGGATGAATGCACCTACGCACAATGAATCTCTACTCAATTTCCAGCTTCCTGAGGCAGAGGAATCTTATGCCGAGGGACACTTTGTGAGGCACTCGGATTCGAAGGAGCTCGACTTTGGAGAAGATACTGTTGCTGCACTAGTGAAGCCGAGGTCGAGTGTGGGGGTCAGTGTTAGGGCTGTTCTATTACCCGAGTAGGATCCTTTAGAGGGCCCTAGCCATGCAGACAAGGTCCTAGCTCTTTTTCTTGGTCAGAAGATTTATTCGTCAGACCTCCAGGTTCTAGAGGCCATCCACACTCGTTACCCTTCATCTTTTGCCAACTTCTGTTTAAGGAGCCCTACGGTATTGAGTTTTACTTTCCACATGCTAGGGTCGTTAGTCTGGCAGCTATCCAATTTCTCGGTAGGGGAGTTGGACCATTCTACATTGGATGCGGCTTTCAGTACTCTCGACGATCTAGAGCTTGCGAAATTGGATCTCTCTTGGCTACGTGCCAGACTTGAGTCAGCCCGCTCCTCACTTCGACGTTTAGAAGCTTTGGCTCGGGTCTGCAAAAAGGAACATTTGGTGAACTCAGTGACTCAATGGGTGACAGACGCCAAGCTTGCTTTGGCGGTTGCCGAGTCTGAGCTTGTCCTCACTCAGCAAGAATTGGAAGCGCCGATGATTCGTGTGCCTCCCGATGACCCTAGCTCTTTGTCAGTAAGCCCAGATGACAAAGCCTTGCGAGATCTGATATGAATAATTTTTTTTTACGCTGGATGAATAGCACATTTCGTTTTCCTTAAACTCCCTCACTTAGAATACTGATCAATGTTTTGTTCGTTGCTTCGGCTTGTCCGCTCCCCTCGGGGTATCCCAAACCTGTATATGATGTGTTCTTTGATAAAATTGGCCACTGCATCTGCTACTGCCCTCTTCATTGGTATCGCTTCAAACCATTTAGTAAACGCCTCTGTAGCAACTAAGATCCACTGATACCACGGTCTTTAAACTATGTAAGTCTACTGCCGGGGCATGTATCATGTCACCATGTTTTTGACAAGCTTGACACCTCCTGACATGCTTCTTTGCGTCTTCTTCCATAGTAGCCCAAGTGAAGTAATTGCTCGTAAAATCGTGTTCCCCCTGGTGTTCCACTTGATGTGCTGCCCACACCAACTCCTCTGTCTCCTGAAGATACGCATTGTAGTGGGTCTCCTTCCACGCTTCTTCGGAATAGTTACCCTTGCTCAACGAAATACCTTGCCACTCGTTCCTTCACTTGGGCTGCGATCATTGGGTCTTGCGGGAGTGTTCCTCTCTGTAGATATTCTAGGTACGGAACACTCCAATCGCTCAATACTTCATTGAGCCAGCACTCTTGCCCATTAGTTGTGGCTTGACAGCGCGCACATTCCCCTTGCAATCGAGTAACATCTCTTGCCAGTAATATCCTTGTCTCTGAATTATTCGGTACAAACTTACGTCATCTTCTCCGTAGGTTTGCTTGTGTATATGGTGCAGCTTCAGTATGGCTTTGTCTTTTCTACGAATCGTGCTAGTACCCTCCTATTATCCGGTGGTAGAGCTCCCCTTCGATCAGAGTGAACCAGGCCAGCTCGGGTATGGGTATCGTCCCATGGCCTGGATGTAGGTGAGTGACAATGGGAGAACACCAATCTTCTCCAAGTTGGCTTGGGTACAGACTCATGAGGGTAGCCGGCTCATGCTTCCTTCTTTCACTACTAGGCTTGAGTCTCAAACTCGAGCCCCATGTTAGACTCCTAGTGAGTCAATACTGCTCTTGCACCTTCTGTGCCCCCTGTCGCGATGGTGCATGCACTCTTCGGGGTATAGCATGCTTAAAAGAACCAGCGGGTAGGGTGGATGGATATCCGAATTCGATAAGGATGGAAATTGTCTCTTTTTTCTTTACAGCTAAAACGTTGCTTGGACATTGGCGATCATAGCAAAGTGAGCTTGGGTTCCAGGCACCAAGGAGCTGGGTTGGCCGATCCCTGCATCGTCACCGGAGTCACTTGATGGGCCCTGGATTGCTTTGTGGGCAAATATTGACCCTACAGAGTCATCTGCTGGTTTGTAGGTGCATTCACTGGTATCTTCTCTGCTGGGTCATCTCCTCAATTGGCATTGGCTACCGCAGCTAAGAGGGAATTGGTCAGGCCGGCTATTGTGTTGAGAATACTAGTCTGGCCGTCTGGGTGAATATTTGTCTGACATGGCTACTTTTGGCGTCGTGTGTAGTCCGTTTCGAGTACTGACCATTCACAAATTCACCTTCCATAGTGGAATCTCGAAGTAATGTAGGGTTCTTTAATAATGAATAAACAAGGAATAACTAGAAAGATGAAATATGCGAAGTGATCTGAAACACAGAACAGAGAGAGATAAGGTAGGGTGAAGAAGAAGGTTAATTGAGTATGGAGTACTGGCAGTATGAACAACGTTTTGGCTCTCCAAATTCGATTGACCTGAAAGCATGACTATCCCTCCTATTTATAGCACTTAGAGGAGCTATGTTGGAGTTCGGATAGGACTCTTCCAAGAGATCAAATCAGATTATGAGAGGCGATATTGGGGAATCAAGAGATTTTATCCAATAATTAACAAAGTAGTGTTCCACTCCAACTCAACTAGGCCGGCCAACAGGTGCCCTGTGGGTATCTGACCCACTCGGGTCCAGTACCCAACCCACTTGGGTCGAGTGACTCGGGGGTCACTCGAGTGACTCAAGTGGGAGGGTCCCTTAGTTCGACAAATCCTTTCCTTAGCCACTAAACCACATGTCTCCCAATGTCCCGTGCATGATTATACTGCCACTATTTTCATTGTCTTTGGGACAGTCTTTCGATTATCAGATGAATCTATAATCACAGTCTGTGCTTTATCTTGGTTGTTCAGTCAGTGCTGAGCCACATAGTCGGTGTTATGTCATCATGATCAGGTAGTCAGAGCTACGTTATAGTCTGTGCTATCTTCACGACCAGTATCATGGCAATAATATAGTATGTGTTGTCTTTATAGTCTGTGCCATGGCAATAATACAGTTTGTGCATACAGTATGTGCTGTCTTCATGGTATGTGTTATGGTAATAATACAGTCTGTGCTGTGTTCATGGTCTGTGCCATGGCAATAATACAGTCTGTGCTATCTTCATGGTTTGTGCTATGGTAATAATACAGTCTGTGCATACAGTCTGTGCTATCTTTATGGTCTGTGCCATGGAAATAATACATCCTGTGCTATCTTCATGGTCTGTGCCATGGCAATAGTATAGTTTGTACTCTCTTCATGGTCTGTGCCATGGCAAGTAGTTAGAACTACTATCGTAGTCAGGGCTACGTCTCATAATCTGTGCTATGAAATGTCTTCTGCCTCTACACGATGAGAAGCGATATTAGTTGGCCGAGTTATATGGGGTCCCAATAGCTCGGATCCTCAATAATTCAAATAGATGAGTCTGGGTCTTCTTGTAACTTGAGTAACCCAAAGTTATATGTCCGATTGAATAATGGAGTAAAATTGGACCACTCAAGCAATTTGGGTTACTGGAGTAACTCGAGTGGGCGAGGCTTTTGGGCCTTTCAACCTGCTTCTATTTTATTGGTTGTTTCAGGTCAAGGAATTTATGATTCAAATACTTAACCCTCGTCGTAGTTCATATTTAAGTCATTAGTGGAATGAGTAGTTGGTGCCATCACCTGAGTACCTGAGTTAGAGTAGGCGATACCAGTTAAGTGGAAGAATACCCGAGTTATTGAGAGGCGAGTAGCTCAGGTTATGAGTGACTCGAATTATAAGTAGAAGTATTGTACCTGAGCTACTAGAGGGGTTAGTAGCTCAAGTCATGAATGATTCGAGTGGATGTATTGTTTAAATCATGTAGTTAAGAAATAATAATTTCTTGAAACAAAAATGGAGTTCTATACTCAAACGACCCGAGATTTCATGTAGGTTGAACAACTCGCCCGAGAAGAGGAGTTAAGTGGCTCGACCACTAAACTGGCTGACTGTACTAGAGCGGGTAAAATGGACCAGAGTGGATTAATTGTGCCCGAGTAGCGCGACCGTACACGAGTTACTCGGATTTACCTGAGTAGGTCGGGTGTACCCAAGCGGTTCAATTACTTGTTACGAGTAGCTCAAGTGTCGTACTCATCTTGAGAAGTTTCGCATTGACTTTCTTTTATCTTTACTCTTAATATTGGCTTACTCAAGCTATCTGCCCTAGTGGTTTGGCTCATAATTATTTATATATTTATTATTCAAAATTTATATGTTAATAGTCGACTACCCACCGACACAATGATTTGACTCTTTTTGGGTTAAATTGGAGAGATGTTGCTTATTTTTGTTTTTGTTAATTCTTTTATTTTTTGGTTAAAATTTTTTATTTTTTTGAATTATTTTAATGAGATGCACCAAAAAAGTAAAAATGTTCGATGAAAATATGAAAAAATTCACTAATGAAAGGCAAAAATAAGAAACATTAAATTTGGTTATTTGGCTTTTTTGGACTTATTTTTATTTTTTTGATTTTTTTTATTTTGTCAAAATCTTTTTATTTTTTTAGCTCGTCTCAATGAGAGAAATCGAAAAGTATAATAGTTCGATTAAACAATAAAAATAATTCACTAAAAACGAAAATAAGCAATTATTCCAAATAGAGCCAAAGTAAGTTGGTTATATATATATATATATATATATATATATATATATATAATGTGGAGACCCGAAACATTTTTTAATTAGTTTATTTATTATCTGAACGTAATTAAATTCTTGAAAGTTATTTTTAATAATTTACATAGTATTAATTTATGAATAATTCCATGATGCGGAAAAATTTAATAATGTGATTGGATTTAAATTTAATTCAATTTAAAGGCTCAATGAGTTAGGTTTACAAAATAATAAAATAATGTATATATATGTGATATTGGAATATTCTAGACTAGTGAAAAAAAAAAGACTTGTATTTACTTTAAATTAAATTAGAGGGTTACAATGTTTGAATTTAAGATTTTATAATTTTATAATTTTATAATTTTATAATTTTATAGGGATGTGTGGATGTGAAGGCTTCTAGAAGGATTAATAAGCAAGGCAAAAGAAATTAAAAGGGAGGACCCAAACAATTCCCTTCTCACCCCAACCGATGCCCACCTTTCCCCCTTCCTGTGTCTTGTTCATTCATTAATTTCCATAAAATAAAATTCAACATCCAAACCCTTGGTGGCCGAAAATTTAGGGTTTTTGAATTCGGCAAAAAATTGAAGATTTTGGGTTTCAATAGATAGGATTTTGACTAATTTTGGTGTTGTGATATGATATGTATTGATTTTAGTAGATTATTCCATAAAATCCTAAAAGTTTGAAAGATTTAACTAAACCCTAGTTAACTCTTGGTGTATTCAACTTGATTTCATGGTAATATAGAAGGAATGGTAAAATTTGAATAATTAAAGAAGTGTATGAGTAATGTAACTTGCAAGCTTGTGAATTGAAAGTGGAATTTGTGATTGTTAACTTGAGATTTGAGAAGTTTGAATATAGAACCAAGTTGTGCAATTGTAAATTATACATCTCAAGGCAGTTAAGTCAGTTGGTGGGTTTAAACCTATTGAATGTCCCATATGATGCTTGGATTGATGTCTAACCAATTGGGAATTTATTTATAAGTTAATTACATGAGAGTGGAGAGTTTAAACTCAAGTCTTGGTTATGAAAGTAATAAGTTAAGAAACTTTGATACAAGAACCCTAAAGTGTTTTTTTTTTGGTAATTAATTGTAACATAAAAAAAAATACAAATTTTCAAGGTGTATACCCCAGGTAATTACATGAGTAACCAGTAGGAAAACCTCCTACAACACAGAAAATCCAACCCCCTGCTGAACCGATGGGGGGACCTAACAAAAAACCCAAATTTCACGCACAACCCGCATGGATAGAAAATACCTACATAGACGACAATCTAGCAAAAAAGAACTGGTCATCCAACACAACATAACAAAATCTTGCTGAAGCTCGGCTCCTCGAGAAGCTCCAAACCTTAGCCAAGAAATGACCTACTCACCTAAGAAGATTTGCCAGAGAACCTCTATAAAGCTGAGCGAATAACCAAACCTCCATGCTTAGGAGGTTAAAGGGGCTTGTCCTCTAACCAATCAGGAAAACTGATGTAGCCTGAGCAAGAGAAGAAAAGAAACCTCCACAGTTAAATAAAGGCTCTAACAAAAGAGCCACCAAGGATCAAATCATAGGTCCAAAGACCAGCCGAACGGGAACCATCAGAGGTCTATGAGTAAGGTACTAGGGGTAGATGGGCCCCTAGGTAGCCAAAAGAAGCAACAACAGATCAGCCCCAAAAAATTTCAGCTCAAAATCAGCCAACAAAAATTACCAACATACCCTTCGTAGTTAAGTTAAAAGATGGATTTGAGTCATTTTTCTTATTACATTTAACTTGAGGTAAAGTCTTTGATGATGTTGTGCCAATTGGTGGGGTGGATCATTTGTAATGTTGTAAATAAATATGTAGGTTAATGACTCATGGAATTGAGATTAACCTTAAGGGCTAATTTAAACACTTGAATATCAGCTTAAATCTTATAGCTTGTAAATTCATGAATTGAAGATTGATTTTATGATTGTATTTTAAAATTTAAAGGTTATTGAATAAATACCTTAATTTGGAAGGTACAAAGTATTGATTTTCATGAAAATTTGATAGAATGTGTGAGACCCTGTACCGCTTTATTTTTTTGATATATATACATGTTGACATGTTTCTTTGGTGTTATGTGTATCATTGATGCATGGTTTATGCTTTGGAGTTGTAGAATAATATGTGTAGATGTGTTTTGCGCTTTCATTTAGGCCTATTTGGCTTTGGACCCTAAATTCAGTGTTCCACCCAGCGTTGACCACTCGAGCGGTGGGTGAGCGCTCGAGCAGGGTAGTGGCAGAGTGTGGGTCCATGGGATGGCCGCTCGAGCGGTGGGGTGGTAGGGTGTATGACGGAAAGGCGACCGCTCGAGCGGTGCTTGGGCACTCGAGCGGTGGTGCCCAAGCGGGAATTTCTATAAAGTCCACAAAATATCTTTTTGAGATCCAAAATATCTTTTTCGAGCCTATCTCTTTCTCTACACCTTTTCTCTTCCTTCTCTCTAACTTTCGGGAGGCCTGGGGCTTGGTTTTTGGTGGTTGAATAGTTGATTCGTGTTACTCGAGTCGAGGGCTTTGTATCCATCCGGATAGATTCTCGTTTTGACGAAGTTCAATTTTGAGACGCGAGTTTTTAACTCTCTGAGGTAGGATTCTAGACCCTACTACTGTTTTAGAGTGTTATATATAATTATTTGAGTTTTCACCGAGTAGAAAATGTATGAAACATCATATTTATGTTTAAACCTTGGTTTATCAGGTAAAATACATGATTTTCACATTTCTTGGTTTATTGCATCTTATGACATGTGGATGTTAGGTTTTCAAAGGGTGTTCTTGAAAATGGTGGAAAATGATGGTTTTGTGAAAAATCTCGGTAGATCATGTTTTGGAGGTTTGGAGCTAACCCTCGGGGTTGAGTTTTAGTTTTGAAATGTTTTGTCGAAAATGGGGAAAAATATTTTGAAAATATTTTTATTTTGATCTCCATGTTGATGGATGGATCTAAATACATGTATAATGTATTTTGTGAAAATATTTTTCGTAATTGAGCTACGTGACGATTTTTGTAAAATGATTCTCTAGATGTACCCGGATAGCAGGTATTTGACATGAGTTACCCTCAGTGTAAGTCTGGAAACGTGCGCAGTGTAGGTACCTTTGGTTCCTTCGGGGTAGTTCCCGTAAAGAAGGTGGTAGGTGCTCTTTTACTTTGGTGATAGCCTGTAAAGTTAGCTTTTACGTTATGATACTCCGTATAGAACCCACCATTACCTAACTGGCCCTATGATGTATAGGGATTGGGTAAAGGGCAAGAGTCTGTACTTGATATCTCTATCCCCATGTGATGGAGTCGGTACATAGGAATTCATTTATCTTTCCTCGGTGTGTGATCCGAGTGGGAAAATGACGTTTTGGTTACTGTTTTCTTTCAACTGCAAAACGTTGTTGTGCATGGTATAAATGCTTGGTTGTGGAGGGAAAACTGTTTGGAGGTTTGTGGGAACTTGGGGTTTTATGACATAAAACCTTTTTGGCTTGTGGTTGAGTTCGGTCCCATTACATGATTACATATCCTACTTTACAGCTTTATAGTCTCTTTCTATTAGGTTTCGGCTTACAGTGTGGGATTTTGTTGTAAAACTACTTTCAGGTTTGGCGTTGATGATCACGAGGAGTTGATCTAGTGGTTCCCGCGGTGGTGGAAGACTGTTATAGTATTTCTTTTTGTATGCCTGCTTGAAGGCATATTTTGTACCCCTCAGGGCAATATATTTTACCTTGTTGAATCTGATACTTATTACTTATGAGAGATGTATATTTGGTATTCTTCTGATTTCAACAGGTGGATTTAAATGTATAAAAACTTATTTTCATAAATCTGGTATTTGGTGGATTTTCACGTGACCCTGGATTTTTGGGCGTGACAACTTGGTATCAGAGCTCTGGATTCTAATACCTGAGAGCCATGGAAAGAGGGTCTATCACCTGGTGAGGTAGATTATTGATGCTTGCTTGCATATGTATAAACATTTTTATAACATGCTGTTAGCTTTTCAAGCATGACTGTTTGTGAATATGTGGGTATGGAGGTTGAATTTTAGGATTGATAAGTCTTACCTTAGGGCGTTTGGAGTAATAGATTTGGAAGCTAAGTTAGAAACGCATTTGACCGACGTGTTTTCTAGCAAGGAAACCAAATAGGTTATCCAAATGGACCAGTCCATCTTGTTGGTTCTCCTTGGTATGTGAGACGTGTTTACATAATTTTAAGTGGCTACGTGCTAGCTTGCTTATGTGCATTATGTCCTTATGTTAGAGATAACATGCAGTAGGAAAGCTTATCCTGTCATCCTGCTTTATATAGAATTATGTCTACGCGGGGACGGGGACGGGGATGGTGACAGGGTCGTGGCTGAGGCCGTGGCAGAGGCCATGCTTATGTTTAGGTTCTAGAGGAGGGAGATGTTCATGCCCCACAGGAACAAGTGGGCGGTGCTGACGTCATGCAAGAGATGCTTATCACTATGAGAGCTATGGCTGAGACATTTAGGGCTGGAGTGAGGGCTCCTGAGCCAAGAGCCTCTGTGGCTATGAGGGAATTTCTACGGTTAGATCCTTCGACTTTTCTGGGGAGCCGGACCTCAAGATTGATACATAGTGGTTGGAAGTGACCACAGCTATCTTCGATACTCTGGATATCGAGGAGGATGCTTTGCATGTGAAGCTGGCGGTGTTCCAGCTGTAGGAAGATGCTAGGGAGTGGTGGAAGTTCGCCAAGACCACGGTGGAGGACACATGGGCCGCTTTCACGAGAGTCTTCTTGGAGAAGTATTTCCCGAGATCTTCGAGAGATATATACCGAGAGGAGTTCCACTCCCTTGTTCAGGGGAACCTTTCTGTGGTTTAGTATGAGGCCAAGTTCGCAAATCTGTCATGATTTGCAGCTGAGATGGTATCTACGGAGGAGTTACGTACTAGGAGGTTTGAGAAAGGCCTTCGACCTGCCAACAAGGATAGGATTGCAGCTTTGGGTTTGGATGTGTACATCGCGCAGGTGAAAGCAGCTATCCGAGTGGAGAACTCGCTGGCCGAGAGCCGCAGAGTTAGAGAGAGTGGGAGTCAGCAGGGCTGTGGAGATGTGCAGTTCCAGAGGCACGGGAAAAAGTGCCAGAGGTCGTCTGGACCTAGTTCTTATTTTGTCGGCTCATATCAGCAGCAGTCATACATGCCTGCACCTTCAGTGGCCTCGACAGGAAGGCTAGAGTAGAGAGAGCTGATTTGTTATTGGTGCGGTCAGCCGGGGCATCGTTCAGTAGAGTGCCCGTAGAAGGGCTAGATCTAGAGTTCAGCGTCTGTCCAGTCACAGGCGAGAAACCCACTTATATGGTTTGAGTGTGGTCGGTCCGGGCATATGCGCAGATACTGTCCCCAAGAAGGGAATGTTCAGAGTGCGACAGGAGCGCCAGCTGCTCCATCAGCATAGAGACGTCAGACTCCTCAGCAGCCTAGGGCCCAGACGTCTAGGTTTGCAGAGGGAGGCACTTCAGCAATGTAATGGCCCGATACGTGTTTATTTTTGTGGTTTTATGTTTTCAATTAAGTGAGCAAATAGAATTAAATTTGGGACGAATGATGTAGATATGGCTTCGTTAATAGATAATTCGAAGTATTTAAAGGTGAGTAAAGTTGGAGGTTTAAGTTGAGTTTTAAGGAAATTTGCAAGATTATGCTCCAGGGGTCACCGCTCAAGCGATGGGGGTCCGCTCGAGCGAGCAATCGGGAAAAGTTTGGAATAATCTCGAACCATGGAGATTTTTTTGTTTTTATATATATATATGTTCAACACCCACGTGAGAGACAAAAACCTCTCATTTCTCTTTTCTCCCTTCTCTCTCTTCATTAGAAAAATTCTCCCAACCATTAAACCCTTGCTCTCCACCATGGAAATTGAAGCTTTGAAGCTTAGATTGGGAATGACCAAGGATGGAAATCAAGCTTTGGAGCAAGGAGGTAGAAGATGGAACATCAAGGAGCCAAGATCACTCAAGATCCAAACCCTAGGAGGGAGAAGTTGGAGGAATCTCAAGCTTTGAGCAAATCTGAGTTAGGATCTAGGTTTATGTGTGAGATGAGTTGGGTTTCCATGAGAATTGGGGTTTTGAGAAATAATAAACCATGATTTTTGGAAATTGATTGTATAAAAAGAGTTTATGATGCTTGGAAACCAACGTTTATGGGTGAAAACAGGGATTTGAAGCATATTCATGAGTGTTTATGTGATTTAGGGCCTGAAAATCAAAACAGGGGCAAATCTGGGATTTTCTTGGGCATCAGCGCGCTTGAGCAGATCCCTATCCGCTCGAGCGCTGAACTGGCAGAGAGTTGGGCGCTCGAACGCCTGACGTCCGCTCGAGCAGAATGACTGCGTAGGGTTAACTTTGTTCGATCATATCTCCCTCATTCGGACTCCGAATTGGGTTGTTCTTGTACTCAAATCGAAGCTCTAGAAGTCCTCTTTCTAACAAGACTACTCTCACAAAAAAACTTCATTTTGTAAAAAAAGTTATGATTAAAATAGTGAGGGTATGTCAAATTTTCTTAATCATTTTCCACCCGGTTTTGACCAAATGTTCTTAAAAAGGTTATTTTCATCGATAGTAAACCTTTTTATCAAATTTCTTATCCCTTGGTTTATGGTTTTACCTATCTCACTATACTGGGGTTAGAATGCTAGTATCATACCGATTGGTGGTATTTGCGATAAAAATGGATTTTGATATATGACTAATATCTTGGGAGCTAGTATGGGGTGGAAATTTGTGGGCGATGTAGTGCCATGGTTATCATTTAAGGGTTTATGTTTTACAGAGAAA
>JAULJZ010074479.1:0-12943 GCA_032270985.1 Heliamphora pulchella | reverse complement strand
GGAGAGCTAGGAAAAGTACAAAAACTCACAATCCGGGAAAACACAACGTTCATCTTTTTAGTAGGCTTTGAGCACAATTTCTTAGACTTGTTAAAATGCATAGATAAAACTTTTTCTTTGGCTAGCTTAAGAATTCCAATTCTATCAAGTAGCTTCTTCTTATTTTCACCACTTGAAGACGGAGTTTCTCATCAACTAATAAAATCTTCATCCAAAAGGAACTTTGAAGGCTTTTTCAAACAAGTAGATCGGCAGTCTCTCCTTTTGAGGGAGGGGCCTTCTAGATGCTCCTTTAATTTCTTGTTTTGACTACTAGAAAATGAAGTACTAGCTTTCCTTTTCACAAGGTTCGCTTTGCAATGGGTATCTACCATATCCATAAGGGAACTATCCAATCTACCCCCAGTAATACAAATTGGCATATGCTTGCATGGAGAAAACACATTATCAATACCTTTTCCATCCATCACCATCTTTACCTCCTCTAGCACACAAGGTTCAAGAATATTAAATAGATTTGAGAAGGAAAGAAGAGGACTCAACCTTAAAATTGAAGAAGCATTCACAATTCCTTTATCTTTTTTTCTTCTTGCTTTTTTTCGTTCACTAGTTTCTACTTGACTTGTTTTCACTCTTTGTTTTCTTTCACTTTTCATTCTTGTTTGGGCAAGCAAATAGAACTCACGAACTTAGACTTGTTAGGACAATAATTATTAGAGTGAACGAAAATTATATACTTATCACACTTTATGAACTTTTAAGGCACTTTCATTCTAACTTAAGGAGATCCATAATCTAAATTTAGCATGAAAAAATTTGATATATTTTTATTTGCTTGAATTTCAACACACACACTAGCAAAAATAAGTCTTGTCTTGAATTTTGTGTATTCATTAAGGTGCAAATGCTTTCTAATTATACTTTCTACATAACTTAAGCAAATGTTAGTCCAAAATTTGAGCAGCATATTATAAAGCTTCACCTATATTGCCACGCTATAAAATTCTTGTTTAGATAATTGCATTTTCGGAGATAATTTCTTGACAATAATTAACTGATTACCAAAGCAATATGGATTCCCTTCAAGAAATTTTCAATGGCTTCTTTATTCTTAATAATGAAAATAGAAAAAATCATTATCAAGATTAACATCGTTGAGATCTTCCTTCTATAACTTTCCCACCCTAATTCTAACACTATAAAAAGATAATTATTTTTATCAATAAGGAAACTTCACGAGGGACTCTTTTCTCATTATTTTCAATTCCAACATTTCAGGAGCTAAGATTACCATTAATCTTTATCAAAACTAGAGTTATTCTTCACAGGATTTGACTAAGAGTTTACCTTGGTCCTACACCAACGCTTTGATCTGAACCTCTAGATGGCCTGCAGAAAACGTCCCACAAGGAGCAATGGATACCTCACCGTTGAAGTAGTGGCATTACAAGATTGGGCTAGAGCAGTAGCCGATGAGACGCCAAAAATGCCAAATGACCGTCATTGTTGTTAGGTTGGATATCACTCACATTGTAACTAAAGATTGACTTTTTGTACAATCACCCCACTCACACCACTATCAGAAAACTTTTCGACTCCCATGGAAGACCCATTCTCAATATGAGAAGTCAAAAAACTCCCATCTGCAACTCTATTAGCACACTTACCTGAGATTGGGTGAGTCGAAATTAAATCAAAATCTTGAATTAAGCCGTTTGATTGGCCAACAAGGACTCCATGAGCTTCGTGGGTACCAATACCAAACCCTTCGCAAGCACATGGGACATCTTCATTAAAATCAACCTTTTCAAGATTCATTTTGTGATGAAACATACCTAAAACCCTCCGATTCCAGCCAATTTCAAACTAAGTTTGCATGAAATTCCACCTAGTAGAAAAACTACTTTCGATTCTTGATTCTTCTGTATAGAAATTCAAAGATCATACACCAAAACTGGGCAGAGAGGAAAAATACATAGGGAGAGCGGTTGCTGGCCCAAACTTGAAGCTTTGAAGTCACCTTGAAATCTGTCTCTGTCCTTGTCCCTGTCTTACTATCTGTTCGTGATTCCTGCCCCCTTCAGCGCTTACATGGTGCTGTGATAGTTTGTAAGCTTTCTGCGATCTCTCATCCAATACAGCAACAATATTGCGTGAGAGATCTCGTGTTTTTGGGGTAGTGGTCTCTTGTGATGTGTCTGGATTAAGTATTTACTGAAAAAATCTAGTATGGAAAGCAAAAGGTAAAAGAAAATGTAAGAACACGACGAATTAAAGAAGCTAAATTTATTTATTTCTTCTTCCGGTAGATTACTGCACTAACTCTTCATCCAAACACAGCCTCTGAGCATCCAACACAAAACTTTAAAATAGTTACCAAAACATAATAAAAAATACATTTTCTATTTTAGGTAACCACTTTTTTTATTTATGCACTTCAATACTAATATTTATTTTAGCTAATATTTATTTTAGCCATCTATTTAAACTAACTTAATAATTTGGCTAGCAAAATTGAATTTTGTATAATAGCTAGGTAGTTTAGAGACCCTGTTGGAGTTGGAAAAATTTGTTCACTCTGTATTTTAGCTAACAAACAAGCGTGTTTTAGCTACTCTATTGAAGATGCTCTTAGGAGCAGTTTTCGATATTGTGTCCATGGTAGATTATTTCACAAAGCTGGAATTTACCAACTACGGCTACAGGGAACTCATTTGTATCAGGAGCTGTAATTGGAAGGCACCACATAGGAAATGCCACGAACAGAAAGAAGACAAGGATTTAAATCCGAGGACCAAAAAGTTACATGTCATTCAAGTAGACAAAAGGGAATAATGGAGGAATCAATAGAACCAAAAACACATGGAGACAGAGACAATGGTCAAATCACAATCTTAGAACTTTTGTTTTGATTCGAGGGCGTGTCGGCCGCCTTAACCCTTCTCCTTCTCTGTTTGATGCGGAAGCTATAGCAGTAGAGCTCTTCTTTTAGGAGTAATTATTTCATGCTTCCAAAATATCATAAGGCAAGTTCACGTGGTGTTTCTGAAATACCACGTGAAACTCCCATCCAATGTGGTAGTGATAAATTTTACGGTAAGAACATGATAATTTAGCGTTATTAAGTGATTAAGAGACAAATAGTGACTCATATTGTGTAGAATTCGATAATTTATTTGTCAAGAGTATTATATGGTGTCGTCTACATGGTATTTTCAGAGTACCTAATAATTTGTCTTCTTTTAGTGGAATCCACCGTGAGAAGTATTTTGATAATCTCATTACCCCATAATCTCGAGAACTTATTCTATGAGGAGGAAATATTACGTCAATATATATTAATGTGTCAGGATTGTATACTAAAAATTATAGATTTTGTTGGTTTTAATATTTAATTTTATTTTTGATAAAATTATTTTTTTTATTTTATGAGAATTTTAATGGGCAATGAATGAGTTATCATTTTTTTAATGTTATGCATGGATGTCCTTTATTCTGTACAGTATTTAATCTGGTGTGTAGAGTACAGCTTGCACACAGAAGATCAGATTATAGGTTCTTGCAGAATATAAGTATTTGTTCACAGTTTATATGGAATTGGACAAACCATTGGTATGACTGTAGCACAGAATTTTAGTAGGCCTGTCTTGATTACGGGAAATAGATAATAGCGTCGTCTATTATTTTGACTCTCTATACTAGTACATTTTGTGTGTATTGAACATGACCATATTGGAGTAATTAATTTTATACTGACTGTATAAATTAATTCACATCCCAAAATTATTTTGAGTGCTTATACTCTTAATTCTAAAATAATAATTATTTGCATATATTTAATATTCGTTATTTTAATTCATTAGAAGGTGCAATATTTTATGGGTCAATAGTTCCGGTAAATTGGATAGTGATATTAATTATATAGTGAATATTAATTATTGACGGAATTCATGTTCCGATTGTTCGGGATTGACGATACCCCCTTAAGAAAGCTTATAAGTTTTGACTGAGTCAAACTTTGCAGATTGATTTAATTATCCGGCAATCAAATAAGTTAAGCAAAATGATTTAAAGAATTTTAAAGATACCGATTAAATTAAATTGTCAGTAATTAAATTTAATTGGCGGGTATCGAAAATCTTAACGTGGAGAGATGAGTTAAGTATTTAATAACAAGAGCTCAATGAAATTGTTCTTGAGATTATGGTTAGAAGTGCAGTTACAGTTTTTTAATGGTATGAACTGTAATTTAGTATTTTATAAAAATTGCAGAAACTGCTGCAAAGTTTTCATAATTACAGAAATCGCTGAGAGGTTTGTATATTTATAGAAACCGCTGGATAGGTATCTAGGTTACACTAGAAATCTATTTCATAATTACTCCACAGATTTTTGTTATACCCTATAAATATGTGGGTAGGCTGAACCATATTCAGTTGTTGTCTTTCAAGACTAAGATTGATCGGGTTTTGCCGGTACAAGTTCTTGAATGATCGTAATTCACATTACGTTGGGGAATCACATTGGGAATACAGTAGAAGGTATGTTCAGAGATTCAACTCAGAGAATCAAAGTTTGTAGTTGAAGAAGCGATCGAAAGGTATTCATCTAAACTAACTGTGGTGACATAGGTTTTTATTTGATCATTCGACATCAAAAAACTTTTATCTAGAGTCTGTTTTGGCGATCGTTCGTTCAGTTTTTATTTTTCGAAAAATCGTATACAAATCAATGATCTTGGCAGTTTGTCTCCAACAATTTGGTGTGTTCATTCAATACATATATGACATATATCTCTTTAATGTGGGATCCTGCTAGTGTATTATAATTGTCTCTAACAATTATATTGATTATAAATACATAAGATTGTTGTCTCTTTATTCATTCTATAAGATTATAAATACATAGCATGCAAATATTTATTAAACACATTATATCACCTGAGATCGAGAAGACGAGATACTATGAATATTGAGATGGACATATAAAGAGACAAATCTTTGTGAAAAAGGGATAAAGACAGAGACGCTGTTCACAGTGTCTTCGTAGAGGTGGAGGCCCAATTCTGTCCCAACAAAGTTGCGCCAGCGCCTGCTATATGAAAATGCAAAATAACAAGCAACACGTGAATGGTAAAATGTGATTCACTCTGAAAATAGGGTCTAGCACGCTAAGACTTATTAGTAGGACTTGCTTGGTGATAAGTCTCTAAAATAGGACTGATTGGTAAATAGTTCATATTTGTGATTTGAATTGTTTATTTATGGTGTGCTTCATGACTTAGATTATTAATGTGAAAAATTATATTAATCGAAAATCAATAGACATGTGATTCGATTACATTTGTCTATTGTTATTTATTAAAATTATACTTACTAGCTATTTTTTAAGACATATATTATGATCATGTGGTTATTATTATTTGATCAACTTGATTTTTTTTACATGCATATTCTGCTAAGGAAGCATTGCAAATGAATGATTTGTATCATGAAAATATAGTCGAAATGGGTTTCTTCAAAACTGATATTATTATGTTGTGCATGGAGGCACGACACAAAAGTTGAGGTTATGTTTGATTGATTGAATTAATAAAAATGAGAATACAATTCCATAGGATAAGTAATTCTATAGGATTGGGAGTGAGGTAATTATTAAGATTATGTTCTTTTAAGTATTATATATTTCATATAATATGAAATTAATTATTCAATGAATACATAATTCTTCCGTCACTTGTTGCATTTAAACAAGAAAATACAATTCTATAATATATGTAATTTAATCTTATATTTAATCCGGTTAATTAACATGCCCTAAACTCAACTCATAAAACAGGGGATCAACTTTTGATTGGAATTAATAAGCCTCTGAAGCTTATTGGGATTTTTACATATTGGTTTGTCTTCTAAATTCTAATATTTAGTTTGGAGAAAAAAAAATGTGTGGGTCTCATCTAACCATTTTAATGTAGCCCACTTTTTAAATCTCACATTATATTTTGACCCAATCAACTTCATACACCAAAATACACCAATCAAATTCATTAAAAAGTTGGGTAAATTACTGTTACCTCTTTTGAGGTATTTGACAAAAATAAAAATACTCTCTGCTTTCTGAAATAACTTTGATATTTCTCTTGTTTTAATATTTAGTTTTGAAAAAGGTTGTTGAAAGTGAAGTAAGGTCACAAGATACATGATAAGTATTTTGAAGAAGTGGTGGGGAATCTTAACCCCATGTAGTATATCTGGGAAGTCTGGATCTTTTAAAAAATTTCTGCCAGGAACCACAGAAGGAGTGAATGACAGAGAGAGCGCTTGAGTGTTAAAAAAGATGAAGAAAAAAAATTATTTTTTCAAACAATTTGTTTGGATCAGCTTTTTAATTTTTTCTTTTTTAGTTAAACTGTGTTTATTTTTTACTTTTAAGTTGTAATATTTAGCATAATCTTTAAACTTTTCAACTTTTTGAAAGTAGAGTACTTTTATTAAGGATATTATACACATTTTATTCAAAAAAAAGTTAAATTATTTATGATGTGAATAGACCTTTTTTTTCCTTTAAAAAAAGAAGTGAAAATTTTAGTAGACTCTTTTTGTAGGAATGAAGAGCATTGAGCAAAAAGAGACTTTACATAACCTCAATACTCTTTATTTCCACAAAAAGAGTCTACTGAAATTTTTCACTTCTTTTTTTTGAAGGAAAAAAAATGTCTATTCACATAACCTTAATTTGGGAAACTTCTTATGACAACTTGTACTTTCATCTTCCATCATCTTTAACTAATTATCAAAAGAAGACATGGGGAAGAGCTTTACCCCGCTTTCCAAAACATCATTATATGTAAAAGCAACATAAAGAACTCGCGCTTGAGGACAATTCATCGAGTACCATTCATAGTTTCGGACATGAAAGTGAGGGAGTATTCTGTGATTTAAGAATATTATTTAGCAATTTGACATGGTTTTTATATTTAATATTTGTTTTAATATCGTGACAATAAATTTTACTGTAAAATTATTATGACTCATTTTTTTTTTGAATAATTAGTGGATAAAAAAGTGACTCATATAGTATGAATTGCGTATTTATTAAGAATAGTATTGCCTACGGAGTAATATGGGAGTACCTAAGAATTTGCCCATAACAGTGGGGATTGGGGTGCCCAGCGGGTTATGCTGTGAGTTAAGTTGGGATTCAATTATGGTATTAAAATTTAGTTAGAATCATTCATTATTTTAGACTTGTTAAATAGGTAATTTTTTTTAAAAATTAGATCAATCGGGCATCAGCAGCCATATGATCTAGGTATATTTGTTTTGAAAAAAAATAATTAACTTATAAAATTTTAAGAATGAAGTGTATGACAAGATCATATGGCTACTACTCAATGATTCAAAAACAATGACCAGTTCCAATCAAACTATAACACTCCAATTAAATCTTAATAATCTTGTCGTGACGTGGCTACAGCAGCCCCATCTCATAAAAGTGAAGGGCCCTATCTCAATTTCTTTCCATTTCCTTAAATTGTGCCATCTTTGGAAGTGCATTTCTTTTTTCTTTTTTACCCAAAGCAAAAGTTTGGATTCAACAACGTCCTTATAATTAAATAAAAAGAATTTTGACCAAAAAAAAAGTACTCTTTTTTTCAAATTGGGGGTATTTCGGTCGTTTTTTTAGTCAAATTAATCTCACCAACTCCACAGTGTACTCAATTCACCAGCACACTGTGATAGAAAGAGAGATTGCTCATTCTCGAGCTGGAGACCTTTGAATTTATGTCACATTTCAAGTCCATCTGAACTAGTAGTGTGAGTATTTACTATTGTGTTTAAAGTGGTCAAATAAAGCACCAAAAAAACCTAATCCTTAGTTTAATAACCATTATTAAATGAATGAACTCGTTAATGCGCTTTTGATTTTCTGTCTAAAAATAATTCTGACAAGTTTTTGTGCATCAGTTACTATTGTTTTTTTTAAGTTGGGGTATTTCAATCATTTTTTTGTCAGATTATTCTCATCAATTTTACAGTACACCCCATTCACGAGCACACTGTGACAGAAAGAGAGGTTTTATTCTCAAATTTGTGACTTCTGAATTTACGTCACATTTCAAGTCCATCCGAATTACCCGTGGGAGTTAGTTACTATTGTGTTTAACGTGGTCAAATAATGAGGAGTCTTGGCAGTTTTGTCCACTCAAGTGGTCCGCAGTTCGAGTCTTTCTATTCCTTTTTTTGCTTCCCTTTCTTTCTTTTTTCGCTGCTCCTGTACTCCCAATAAAAAAAAAAAATATGGACAAATAGAACATAAAAAAAAACACTAATCCTTAGATTAATTACCATTATTAAATAAAGGAACTCGTTAATGCGCTTTAGATTTCCTGTCTAAACTTTTCTTTCGCATTAATCTCATTATGTTGTCGCGTCACCACTGCTTAAGAGAGTTTTTAAATCATAATCCAAGCCCTTAAGTGATGGACAGAATTAATTAGGACAGAAGATTCACTGTGCCTCGAGGTAGATAAAAAATAAAAAGTGAACTACTTTAATGTGTACCGAATTTTTTAATTCATCAAAAATACTACGTTAAAAATATATTGTGATACTCTGAAAATACTTAATAATTTTCCTAACTAAAAGCATCTAGCTTCGTTGAAATTTGAGCCCATGAAGTCACTAGTGGCGTTGCTTTCCTTTAATTGAAAAACAATAGTGCTAAAATAACCAAACGTATAAAATTTTTTAGTATATTTTTGTGCATTTGTGATAAATAAAAAGAACACATAAATGGATTTGCAGATCTTATGAAGTAAGGATACAAGTAGATTAAAACTAGTGTACGACACTATGTGTTTAACACAGATTCGTCAACGTTACGGTGCTATAGACGTCTATCTTCTAAGATACAATAGTTTGAATTCTACAAAAAAAGCACTGCAATCGGTGTGTTTGTCGAACCGAATAATATTTTGTACTCTCTTTATACGGACTCCGACACAAAATATGCAATTAAAATAACGATTTTAAAAAATATATATATTCTAAAATAAAAAAATGAACACTTTATACATAGAGGAGCTCGTGACTATTTAGAATAGTTACAAAATAAGAAATACGCATATTCAAACAGAATAAGTGACGCCAAAAGACATGCTTCTAAAATGGTAACTCTTCTATTACTATTTTCAATTAATTTTTCATTCACATCAAAATGGTTTTAAACTATTTTTTCAACAATGCATTTTATCAAACTACACTTAAATTTAATATTTGTAATTGTGTCATATTATTTATAATATTTAATTTAATAAAATAATTAAGTTGATTATCATTTGGGATATTGATACCATTATTTGTTACGATCCTTTGAATTTGTTTATTTGCTTTTGTTATCATCTTTCGGGACAAAATTTCTCCAATACAAGGGCACTTATGTTTGATCTAATTTTTTTTAATACATTTTTTAATTTTTGAATTTGTTTTACAAAAAATAAATATAAAAAAATAAAAATAAATAATTAATCATAATAAAAAACGAGTAAACTTTTTAAGAGTCTTTTAAATTAAAAACCTTAAAAAATAACTAACCCAAAACTAGGCAATCCATAAATTCTCCCACCTACAATTCAGTATGACACCAATTTATGTACTTTCACACGTGGTTGAAGTTCTTGTGTTTTTTTTTTCTTTTGGGACTATTCTCTCACAATTAAAGGTCCCACATGTGTGAATGGGAGAGTTGTAACTCGTTCTATACAATCTCTATATGCACTTCGTTTTAATCTTTTAATATTGGCCTAGCCCTTCTTTCTAGGGAAAATTGCCAAGTATTCTTATAGTATTATATAGATGGTCTACGTGATATTTTTAGTAAAAAAAAAAATATGCGATACACATTAAATAAGTTATTTTTATCTTTTATCTATTCAAAAAAATAAGTTTATATTATTCAATACGAAATGTTTTTAACTACATGATTAAATGATAGCACTACGTAAGTAATGCCACCTAGTATTTCAGGCCTACCAAATAATTACTCTCTCCCCAAGAGTTTTGATAGCGAAACTAACACTCAATAACAAAAATTATTTCATGCCAACCCTTGTATTGCCTTAAACAGATTTGGGTCACATATTTTTATAGATTTCACGTGAAAAGTAATATTCACAATAAATATGAGTCACACATTTATGTAGGTATCATATAAAAAGTGATGAAATTCACACAAATATATAACTCAAATCTATTTGAAACAATGCAAGAGTTGACATAAAAAATTACTCTTCAATTACCTATAAATTAGATAGCAAATAATATTTGAGTTTATCGTATATATTATTGATTGTACAACAAATTATCTATAATTACATATAGCAAATTTGAGTTTACGTATATTTTATTATACAAACTTTGTATCCCGCATGAGATATATATCGTACAAACTTTCTAGGTTCATCAGTCAAGGTAAAAATTAGACATAATTCATTGTCATTGAAAGTTCTCTCCCTCTAACCCTTTCATACACAAAATTTTTTTTACAAAAATAAAAAATAAAAACTAAATCAAAATCAATTATGTATTCAAATCTCGTGATTGTGATTGTATTAGGACATAAGGTCAAAACACTTTTTTTCACTTCCTTTGATTGATCAAATTAATTTAGAATTTATCTAAATGAATATGTAATTTTTTAAAGAATTGTTACATTCAAATGCCGTAAATATAATATTATAAGATATATAATCAAATATCACGTGTAATCCACTTAATCATGCAAGCCTTAACGGTTTGTCTCACAGGATTAAATTGGATTATCCGATACATTTAGAATTATTAATATTGAATTTGTAATATTAATAATTGTTAGTTTTAAGCAATCTAAGAGGGAGGTGAATTGGGTTTTAAAAAATATTAACAATATTTAAAATCTTTTTAAAAATATTTTAATATTACAAACAATTATAGCAAAACAAGAAAGAATTAAAATAATGCAAATATGAAAAAGATTAGGGATAAAGAGATAAAATTAAACACCAAAAATTTTATAGTGGTTCGGCTTCTTCCAAACCTACCTCTACTCCTTAAGTTACCCATTGAGTATTTTTACTACAGAGAATGCTTCACGGTCGCATTCCAAGCCTTTACAACTTCAAGATTTCGCTTGAGTAAACAAATATTTACGGGCACATTCAAAAGCCTATTTAAGTTTCAAGAAGATCCTGTGAAAACAAGTTCATATTTTCTTCTAATATCTCTTGAACTCTTCTTTGATGAGATTCACTCACTCACTCAAAGAATAAAAAGTGACTCACCTTTGAATATAATAAATGTGAGAATTAATGAGAAGCACTCACTCTCTTTACAGAAATTAATTTACAATAAATGAGAAGGTAAATAGAGATGAGAAGCAAGAGCAGGAGTTTCAACAATAAAAGTAAGCTTGAAAGTAATGAAATTGATTCAAGCAATAGAACAGTAATTATAGGTCTCCAGAGAGATTAAATGTTGAGAAGTTACTTCTTATATAAGTTCTTGTGCATTCATGACCGTTGAAAGTAGGTAGGAGCAATAAATGCTAGAAATCCAACCGTTGAGGTCTGCCGCGAATTTGAAATTTCGTCGCAGATGTCGACACAAATCCCTTAGGTGTCGACACAAAATGTATAGGGCAAATCCTTTTAAGTGGTTGGGTCGACACATTTCTTCTGAGGGATCGATACAATTTCTGCAAGCTTTCTCACCAACACAACGGTGTCGACACATTCGGTGTCGACACATTTGGATCTAGTGTTGACTCATTTGAATTTCAGAATCCGGGGGGAAGCACTTTGTGTCGACTTAAGTCTTCTTTGGTGTAGACACTAAATTCTGCAAGAACCCTCGATATATTTGTGTCGACACTTTTGGACTTTGGTGTCGACACCAAAATTCTTCAAGTGAGCTCAAAATTTTTGTGTCGACTCAACTTTTATCTTGTGTCGACACCCAAAATTTGCAAGTGGCCTTGGTTCTTTTGTGTCGACACATTTTTCATTTGTGGCGACTCAATTGACCGAGTACCAAAAGTAAGGAATCACTTTTGTGTCGACACAAAGTCAATTTATGTTGACTCATTTTGAGTCCTAAGAGTTTTGACTCTTTTGTGTTGACAAAACTTATGTGTGTCTACACCAACTTTTGATACCTGAAAGTAACTTCATAAAACTGTTAGGGTATCAAACCATTTGTTCAAAAATTATTTATTCAAAAGTGTTGACACATTCAATATGCTTCAAGTATACTTTGCTTTAAAAGTGTTTGACTTAAATTTCAATTAGGTTTAACACAAAAATATTATCTTCTAAGAATATGTAAGTGTATTAATATTTTTGAGAATTTAGTCATTTCTTTTGGTTAAATGTGTCAACTTAAATGTTCAAAATGTATTAACACTTTTATTTTAGAAATATAAAATATTATTCTTTTAAAACTATTTATTCTTATAAATGAAATATGAAAATTGTCACTCCCCAAATTCGAGAAGTATGATCGGCCGTGAACTACGGGCCTTGACCTAGTAGCCACGAAAACCTAAAAATAAAATAAATGTCACGAAACATGCAAAGTTTTGACTTTACTGAAATTTGAGTAAAATAGTGTTTCAAATAGTAACAAATATTCTGTGGGACACAACAGTACACAAAAATAGCCAGTGATTTTAACCATTCGATTCCCAATTAAAATAACGATCATTCGTGAAAAATTAATTTGAATATCAACTCGTTGCCAAAGATACTGACTTGGTAAAAATGCAAAATGAATTTTCCTATGAGGTTACTGATGTTGAGAGACAATCCAACGCCGAAAAATATATACATACTCGGTGATCCAGAAAATACATCTTTATTAACTTTCAACAATTACAATAATCTGAAATTACAGGAAAATAAAATAAC